>PVIH01006505.1:0-110367 GCA_004025045.1 Sigmodon hispidus | reverse complement strand
TTTTTTTTTTTTTTTTTTTTTTTTTTTTTAGGTCTTCAGCTTTTTTTATTCTTTATGTACACAGCCAGGCATGATCTGTTTCACTGGGTAGACAGCCATGAATAATCCATTCAGGGTAGTTTAGTCCAACTTAATGAAGCCTATGTCCTTTGCCTACTGCCGGAAGCACTGACTGCACATGTTCAGCCCGTATTTCCGGATCAGACCGTGGCGGTTAGAGCAGACGCGTCAAGAGCGAGAGCCCTGGCGGAACTTCTGCGTGGATGATTCCAGTAGAGCTGCAGGTGACCCATCTTGTCTTCAGACAGCCAACGAGCAAAAAGGCCTTCCCTTTGCTTTTAACAAAGGGGAATTCTTGCTGTTTTTCTCCCTTGCCACACACTCCAGAGAAACCACTACCCCAAATGTCAGAAGTAGTAAGAAAATGGTCTTTCTGTTTAAATTTTGGAAGAAGAGGCCAGAACACAAATGCAATTTGCCACCCAGTCCTGGGGCAGCACACCAGTCTCCCTCTCTTTTCAGACAGACTCCTTCTCAAACTAAAGCAAGAAACAGACCCAGGGCTAAGAAAGGCTGCAGATAAACACGGTGTAAGTTCCTCGGGTGTCAACGTGAGCCTAGAATTTGCAAAGTTATGAGTGTGTTTAAACAAACTACAAATAGCAGCAAAAGCAGACATCCTATGAATTTCTAGGCTAAGTCACCAGGGTGCAGGCAAAATTCACACAGCTCCCAGGACTCCCTGAAGGAGCACACCAGGGGACATTTGTGAGGACTGGACCTATAAGAAGACAGGAGAGATGCTCTATGTGTTTATTCCCTGGTTTCTTTTTTCCATTCCTTACCTATCTCTTCTGCAGTGAATGAGAGGCCTAGGAGAACAATTTGCTACAACCCTGACTAACTTTTCAAAGAATGACTTAGAAACTTGGTGGTCTCAGCTATCAGGCATAAACCCCAACACTGCACCCCTCTCCCCTCCTTGAAAGCTTATATTAAAAGGACTAGGTCTCCCCAAAAGCTATTCAGGTCCCCTCAGAAGAGCAGCTCCTCGGTGGCAGCACCTCGGACAGACATTAGACACAGCAAGCTCTGCCGTTCCTGCTAAAATGTCCTCCTGGGAAGTAATCCCATGCTAGCTCCTTTCTTCTCCTGCCCTTCAAGGCCTAGGGTCACTGGGGGACTCACAAACAAGGGTCAGAATCTATAAGACTATTCCCTCCACCTCTCCTTAACACACATGCACTTCTCTGCTACACACACACACACACACACACACACACACACACACACAATTATTCCAACCTCCCAACCCCAAGCACCCTCAAGCCTGTAGGAATTCCCAGGTGCCCTGAACAAGCCACTGGGACTCTGAGGGATGATCACCTGGGGCTCCAAGCAGATTAATCTCAACCTGGTGATTTCTCAGTAGTCATCCTGGGAAGTCATAAACACCAAGTCCTCCAATCCCTCTGAATTTGAATTTGTGGTTTTAACCTTTAATAGCCTTTTCAGGTAAAATAACAAAGACCAGCTGACTTTGTAGCTACATTGCACTTGAAAAGGCTCCTACTTAAAAGAAAGGCCAAAAAGAAGAAAAAGACAAAGAACAGGGGTGTATGAATATGCTCGTCGGGTGATGCACTCCGATGAACATGAACGAGAATGGAAAGCTAGAGAGGAAGGGAGAAGAACGAGCTCGCTCCATCCTTTCACGGCACTGTAGCTCAAAGACTGGAATCTGCTTGTTAACCATTGTTAACTAGTATTTTTAGTCCCGGTTGCTTTTAGCCTCTGTATAGTTCCTTTTTTAAACACATTTTCTATACGTTAATAAAAGATCCTGAAGGAAAGGTACTTGTCTTCTCTATTCTTTGGGGGCTATGGAGGGGTGCATTTTTAACCCTGGTTTCCCTGGGTCCCCTCTCCTCAGCAGTTCCCAGTTTAGTTGTACCCACATGCCTCCTGGGTATCACCCTTTAAGGATCTCTTCCCATCCCCATCTCTTCCCATCCCCCATTCTTCTACTCTCTATTCCTTCTGCCTCCTTTCTCTGCACCGTCTTCCTTTCTCACCTGCTCTCTCCACCTCCTCAGAATTCGTAGTCTTAATCTTCGTTTTACCATTCACAATAGGTGGCTGGCCAATGGCAGACTCTGGTTTTATCCATGGTTTGGTGTCCTCCATCAGCCACCATGACAGTGGTCCAGTCTGCCTCCTTCCTGCTTCTCTCCTGGCGCCCTGTTACAGTCACATCTCCAAATCTCTAGTGCCACCTATGGGCGTTGCCTGAGACCATTTGACAGACTCAAGGCTCTAAGCCTTCCAGCCCTGGCCAGGCCTGATCACTCCAGTTTGGAACTAGTTCAGCCAGTTTACCAGTAGCCATTTTAAAAAGGGGCTCTGGTGGTCAACTCTTCCTCAACTTGGTCACCCACGAAGCCCTTCTCCCTTTATCTTTCTATTAATGAGCAGAGTAAGATCAAATCTAACCTCCAGATTACACTAGGAAAGACCCTAGCTGGGTCACAAAGAGGATGACAAGAGAAACGTTCATCCTGTTCCGTTCCATAAGCCAGCAAAGTCAGAAAGTCTCGGGGTAACTGAGCCCTAGACTGCACTAAATGCTGGAAGGAAGAACAATACCACCCCACTGAGGGGAAAGGCAGTTCCTGGGAGCCTGGCTACGTGAGGGTGAAGTGGCCAGGTCCCATGATAATGCAAATTATCCAAGTAGGAAAATGTCAAGGGGTGTGAGGCAGGGTGTAGACACTAAGCCAGAAGGGGTTCGGCTTAAATGTTTGCTGACCCCCTGGGACCACTTGGGAGAGCATGAAGCCATAGCTCCCCCCAAGCAGCAACCACAGACCAAGCCTTGTGAAATCCCTAAACCTCCAAGGAAGAGTAAACATTCTTTGTGTTCTTGTTAAAATGAATTTTAAGTATGTGAAAGAAAGAACTAAACCACATTCCTGAGATAAGCCATAAAAAAGAATTCATTACTTTTTTTTTTTTTTCTGGTGCCAACACTTTCACATCTGAGCGATCCTCTGAGTCCAGTGAAGGAGCCCTTCAAGAACAGAAGATGTGGGTGTAGAGGCCCTTGCCCTGTGTCCCATTTCCTGTTTCCTAAACACTACCCACTTCCCCTCCCCCCCAAATCCTGGAATGTCATTCAAAGAAGGCCTTTAAAAGCCACATTTCCTGGTCCTGCTTTCAATAAACCACCTGGATACCTAGGACTTGAATTTTGTACCAGAGGGGCGATTATGATAATACTGCAATGCAAACCTGCCATTTGAATCTCCTTTCTCTAGCTCTCTGGAAACAGAAGGAGAAACTAAAGGGATCTAGAGAAACCTAGAGGAACTTTAGTAATTAGTATTTATTCTGAGGGAGCTAAATGCTAGCATTATGTTCTAACTTAAATGGGTATAATTTACCCATTGCTTAAGACCTCTGGGTACATTTACAACCATCTGAACACAGATTTAATTATTGCTGTGTTGTGGGAACTACAAACTGCCACGGGTAAAATTAAAAGTGGATTATTAAGCAAGAGAAATGTTCATAGCATTAGTAATCAGTGCAATTACCCTGTATCATCTTCTCTCCCATAATGCCCTGAGTGGCCCTGGGGACCTGTGCTTGGGCAGTGGTTGTTCTGCCAGTCAACGGTACGACATCATCACAAAACGAAGGGCCTCTAGGCCTGCATCTCTTCTTTGCTCTAACAAGTAGAATGGCAGATCTCAGTCTAAGGGTCATGACACCTTTGGGGGATCACATATCAGATATTTACATTGGGATTCATGACAGTATAAAAATTACAGTTATGAGGTAGCAATGAAACAATTTTATGGATGGGGTCACCCCACCACGTGAGGAACTGTGTTAAATTGTAACAGTGTTATGTTAGGAAGGTTGAGAACCACTGAAGGAGAATGTACCCTGTTGCCTCAGCTTGTGAAGAATTAGAAAACAAATATTCATTATGCCCTTAAACACACACATAAGTGTGTACCTTTTTCTCCTTCACTCATCTTCCTGCTCTCAATGAATACCTAATACACAGAAGACCCAATGGGGACTTTAGTTAAACAGATGTAGACTATGGGTCAGGGGGGGCACCCCAACAGTTAAGAGTGTTGCCATATTACCTAGGTTACCCTGCACCAACACTGAACAGCTCACAACCACCTATATAACACCAGACTCAGGAAACTCATTGCTTTTCTTGTCTCTGCACGCTTGAGCAGGCGCGCGCGCACGCACACACACACACACACACACACACACACACACACACACACACACACACACACACACATAAATAAAAATAAATCTTGGTTTTTTAAATGATAGAGATTTCCTGGTAACTTCAAAAGGCCTCCCATCCCCACCTCTTTGAAAAAATTTATTCTCTCTCTCTCTCTCTTTCTCTCTCTCTCTTCAGAAAAGAAGTTCTTTATTTATTTCCTCACTGTATACTGATTAAGTCTATATTAAGTGCTGGGACTTTGGTACCTGTGTGTTAGAGTACTTCTTTGACAGCCCCCCAGGGAGGCCTTATCCTCTTTAAGGAGTGAATGGTTGGGGGGGGGAAGCTGGGGACTAAGTGGAAGGAGGGGAGGGAAGGGGGACTGTGGTTGGTATGTAAAAAAAATTTTAAATAAAAAAGATATCAAAAAAAGGAAACAGGACTCACATGATAGAGAACAGAGATGATGACAGCAGATAGAGAGACATAAGAAGTAGCCTATGTGACCATGGAAATTAAGAAGACTTACAATCTGCCATCTACAAGCTGGAAACCCAGGAGAGCCAACAGTGTAGTTTAGTTCAAGACTAAAGACTGAAGACCCGAGAAAGCCAATGACCATCTTAGCCTGAGGGCAGGAAAATACCAAGGTCAGCAGACAAACAGGAAGAAAGAGACAAACTCCTTTCTCAGCTTTTCTGCCCTATTTCTAGCTCTTCTAATGAGATGGTACCCACCCTGAGAATTTACCCCACCTACCAATTCCTGTCTGTCTCCTGCAGAACACCCTCACAGACACACGTTAAAATAACCTTAAATCTGGGCACTCAAAATGAACCATCACACTATCACAGGTAGTATAACCACATGGTAATGGCTCCGTTTCCAGACTCCCCTCTCATGGGGACATCAATTGTGAGCTAAAGTTTTAGCCAGCCAGTTTGTAAGTCAAACACTCTCTTTTTGCCTCTTCCTTTTCTTCTCTTTTTTCCTGAAATCCCTTTATTCTGACTCAGATATTTCACACGTATATAAGTCCCCTCACTCAAAGCTTGTCAAATAAAATAGAGCAAAAATTTTCAAATTTATGTTTATGTGTTCACCAGGAACTGGAAAGAGACACCGAGTAGCAGAAGAGCTCAGCTAATTAGGATAAGCGTTGTCATTTCAATATTGAAATTTCTTTTTAAAACTCAGACACATTTCAAACATTTCAAACACTAAGAAAAGTGGCAATTAAGGAGCTCCTTGTCTGTGAGAGCCAACAGAACCTTCTCAAAAGGCTGATTACCCCCACATTCTCCTGCAGGGAAAGAGGGAGTGTCCCAAAAGGTGATGCCACTGTTAATGTTGACGGGCTTTTAATGCTTTAAATTAAAAATGCTGTCATCAGAGATTACTGCCAAGTGTCCCTTCCTAGCCCTTTGTGACAATCAGCTCTTTAGGGGCTTATGGGTAACAAATAGAAATTACCAGAAATGTAGAAGCAGTATCGAAAATTCAATTTGTTAGTTGTACAGAAAATGTTAAGGTTTTTTTTTTTTTTTTTAAAGTGAGAACTAGGAGAGGTAATATGAAAGGATATTACACAGAAATTCAGTCAATACCTTGCTTGATCTGAGACCCACATGCTCACTTTTTATGACTTAAATAAAACTCACCGAGTTGCTACCATGAAAGTCTTGGTAATGATGACATTTGGGCCTCTTAAGGATGACTTGGTGGCCTATTGTTAGAGGAGTCTCATTAAGGAACTCCACACAGAGCTACTGCTGCCCTCCAATCCATTCCCAGACCTCCTCACAGCCCATTTAAAATATGAAATATTTGAGTAGATGTATTTGCAAGTCATACCCCTTTTATAAAAACAAGATTCAAATAATAATTCAGTTTTAAATACCTATGTTTATCAGAGAGTTGATATTCACTGAGACGGTGATATTGATGTTTCAGTCATATATTTCTTTGTCTTGGGGAACTGTCCTGAATTTTAAGGTGTTTACCAGCATCCTAAGTACCTACTCACCAAGTTCTGGGAAGACCATTACCATCCCACTAAGTAGTAACAACAAAATCTGCCATGGCCAAATGTCCCCAGCTCACACCCTCCACTGAGAGACACTGTTACACAGCATTTATGAGGAAGGAAAAGAACTTCATTCCAGACTCTATGGAAGCAATAAGGTAGGAAGCATCAGTCTTCTTCAACTCCAAACACAAAAGGCATCCCAAGTGCAACATTGTTACAGGTTTTCTATTAAATTTGTTTTTATATAGTTTATAAATGTTTAAAAAATATATAGCTGTGTTTTATTTAGTTTAGTTTTACTACCCTTTTGGGGAATTTCTCTGGGTATTTTTATGGTCCAAGATTAGATTCCAGGGTTGGGGGTGGAATTTAGAAGAGGGTGCTTACACAATGTATGTTTGGTTGAGTCTCTTTCAATTTCCCATGGTTCTCCTGGAGTCAATTGGGTTTCAAACCAAGAGTTACTTGTGAATTAGACCTTTGGCTCTGTTGCTGTACCTGATGGAAAACAAGAAAATGGTAGAGATTGTTTGAGTGCCCTAAATACCTCACAATCCGTTATGCACTGTTTCCTTAAAAGAATGAATGAAATAAATGGTAAGTTCAGCACTAAAGTTAGAAGAAAAGATGGCTTTTCTATTTTAAAATCTCAAAATTTTACTTAAAAGTGGAACTTACATCCAAGATTTCTGCTCCTATGAGTCAGAAAGAAGAATGGGTCCTCTTCCTCCGGTACATCTCAGTAACATGCCTAAAGAGGGATCCACATCTCCGTAAATGTTCCTAGAAATGCCTCCATGATGAGAGGGGAAAGTGAAGAATGACCCAGGTCACCAGCCTAGGGCAGCTGTTCATTGTGTCCCCGAAATGAAGATGGATCAAAGAGGTAATAAAGCCATTGACCATGTAAAAAATCCACTGTCCTTTGGCATCAGGTGGAGACTTTCCCAACACCAATTCCCTTGACCAACTCAGCCTCCCTGCAAGTACTTCTGTGGGGCACTGGGAAAAAAGCACCGTTTTCACTTGGAGATTTTTAGGAACTGGAGATATTTTGCTTCCTGTTGACTCATCCATACCTTCAGGGCTGCTTATGTCCAGTGCTGTGTTTTAGAAACAGTTACCACCACAACAGCTTTCATGCCTCCCCGCCCCATATATATATATATATATATATATATATTTGCTTATTTATTTGTTTATTTGTTTCCATGCATGGTCCCACAAGACTCAGCCTAGCTTTGAATTTACTCTGTACACAAAGTTGACCTTGAACCCATGATCTTCTGGCCTCTACCACAACTGGGATTATAGTTCTATTATGCCTATCTATGGCAGATCTCCTTGATGTTGAGCTAGTTGTAAAGATTTTATATAATTGGGAGACAGTTGAAATGCCAGTAAGACTGAAGGCAGTGTCCATTTGTATCTCTCAATTACACAGACAAGTCTGGCTCTCAAGAGAGTATGATGGTTGTCTCTCTTCCTGCTGTGGTGGGTATAGCCACAGAGCTCAAGGCATGGAAAATGGGGGTTCACATCTTGGTGCTACAGGAGATATGTTTGCTGTGTCTCATGAGACTCTTTGTTGCCATAGGATCTTGGTCCAGATGGATGGCTACTGAAGTATCTCACTCACTCCTGTCAGGGTCTGGCTGAAGACCATTCCCAGATTTCCAGAACCATTTTTTTTTCTCTTCCCAGATCAAAGTGGATTTTCCCACTTCTAATTTCAATATTTAGCCTAGAACTCTGTACCAGTTGCAGAAAAGTTTACATAAACTGAATTGAGTCTATTGGGTTTTTTCAAATTCTGAAAGACATTTGACAGCTTTAACTGCCCGTAAAAATATTTAGGGTAGATTCCTAAAATATTCAGGAAATCCTTAGCTTGCAATTCCCTGAGCATCACAGGAAAGATATTGGACTTAAGTTCAAAGGGTTCCTGGCTAAACCACTATTTCTGGTAATATATCTAGGGTGGGTCTTCCTGACTCCTTGAAATGCAGTATCCTTCTCTATAAAATGAATAAAGATGGCCACCCACAGATTTTTAGGGCTGGTAAGCATTATAACATATAGGAAACATTTTGCAAAGGGTATTTATTATAACTGAGAATGTGATGATTCAGTCGAAATTAAAAGATAACATAAACCAGTCTCATAGCGTTGGGCTATAGACAATTGGTAGAGTACTTGGCTAGCTTGCACAGTCCCCAGTATCACAAAACCAGCCATGGTGGCCACCCCAGCACTCCAGTTAGCATTTGAGCAGTGTGATCAGAAATTCAAAGTCATCCTCAGCTACATTGTGAGTTCAAAGCCAGCATGGGATACCCGAGACCCTGTATCAAAAACAACACCCAAAAGAAACAAACAACAATAACAAAAAGCCAAATCAGGGCCAGTGAGATGGCCCAGGGGTGAAAGAGCTTGCCATACCACCCTGACAGCCAGTGTTCCTGAACCCACATTAGAAAATAAAAGTCAAATAGAGTGATGAACATCTGTAATACCAGCATTCCTGGTTGAGAATGAGGCAGAGGAAAGAGAAGTTCCCACATGCTTGTGGGCCAGTTAAAATGACAAGGGAGCCTGCCTCTGCAATGTAGGAGAGAACCAAGTGACTTCTAAAAGCTGTCCTCTGGCCTCCACACATGTACACACACACACACACACACACACACACACACACACACACACACACTCATGAAAATTCATGGGAGGCTAGGCAGGTGAAAAGGCCTGGTATTCCAGTATCAAAAACCTATCAAAGTGTATGCTTCCATGGCACAGATGAGAACTGCACCAACAGCTCCTAAATCATGACACGGGGACATTACTAGCTCATCTGGCTACCTCTTTTAACTTAAATTAAGCTTTGCCTAGGGGCTTACTACCTTTCTTACTTCTGAATATCTCACTTTCACTGCTTTCCATGTCCAGCTGGCAGATGTCTCCCTTCTTCTCTCGTTCCTTTCTTTCTTTTCCAGTCTAGACTTCTCCTCCTACTTATTCTCTCTGCCTGTCAGTCCCACCCATCCCTTCTAGCTATTGGCCACTCAGGGTCTTTTTAGACCAATCAGGTGCCTTAGGCAGGCAAGGTGAAACAAATGCAACACATCTTTACACACTCAAAGAAATGCAGCAGAAACAAATGTAACACATCTTTACGCAGCGAAAGTAATATTCTAGAGCACAAACAAATGTAACATGTCTTTGCCTCATTGAAGTAATATTTCACAACAGAGAACTTCTGGGAAAGGGGTTCTGGCTGGCTTCTGATGCATTGGGTGGAGTGCCTAGAGTTAGCACTGTACTGTTCAAGCAGCAGAGAGACCACTCCCCACCCCGCCACAATGAGCTTATAGGCTTAGTCCCACCTCTACGTGAATGTGAGCCAGGTGTTTAAGAATCTTCATTTATAAAAGTTATTCTGGATTCTTCTCTTGTCTCAGCAAAGCCCTGTCCTCAGTCTGTACAGAAACCTCACATAGGAAAACGTTTATTTCTACATCCCAGAATAGACACAAAACTTCCCACTGATAGAAGTATAGCCACTTACAAATACTTCAGCCTTGCTCCCCTTTCTGCCTCATTGGGGGTGACCCAGGTGGTGGGCATTCACCTCTGTCCCTCTCCTTACCCTAGTGTGCTAGGATCAGGGTTATATGTCATATACGCCAACCATGAGCATTCCTTATTCTGTCCAGTGCTGTAAAGAGGCCTAAGGTTAATGGCCACAAAAATGCAGTGTATACATCCTGGTAATGTCTTACTTCTCATCTGTATCCACGTTCAACCATGCTAATAACTGTAAAAAGAAAAAGAACATAACCTTTCATATCCATCCTTAGTCCTGCTTGCAGCATCCACACAGATGCATACTGCGTGGATTGTTTTCACTCTGCTGGTTTCCTAGCCACTGTAACAGATGCACAGAGGCATGGCAGCTCTCTGCTACAATTTTCTCAATTGAGATTTACATACATACTGAAAGTAAGACAGGGCTGCCTCACGCAGAACATCTGCCAAAGAGAGCTCTGGCAGGACAAGAGAGAAAACCATGTCCTCCAAATGCAGTATCTTGCCTGAGCTAAAATCTCTCGACCTAGAAAATTCAGTCCTTCCCACACTTTTCCATATAGTCATTTTCTCATTCATCAGAAACACTCCCTGTCTGTTGGTACTGTGTGGGAAAACAGGCAGAAAGACCATAAAATGGGAAAACTGATGCATGGGTACAAAGATATGGCTGAACGAGGTCAGTGACTACTCAAATAGAACCCTGCCATCCACACATGAATTCTGTTCATACTTCAAAGGAGTGAAAGGCCACAGTAGGGTTCTGAGCATGAAATGACCATGGTACATATGGAAATATTCCCTTCAGATATATATATATATATATATACCATATATATATGGTAGATGGATAAACAAGATTCTGGAGGAAAGTCTCAAATAGTTCAGAAATAATATTAAGATTGTTTGGACTCAAGTGATTTTAGTATAAAGTACATTTTTTAGGTGTTAAGAAGAAAAATAGAACTCAAGAGGCAATAAAATCACAAGAACGGGCTGTAACCTATGAACAGCATTGAAGGGTAGATTTTGATCATCCAGATAGGGAAGAGATATAAAGTGAGGAAGAAGTCATTTTGACTATCAACTGTAGACACCTTTAGATTCATAAGCAAAAGACATTATGGCAGGGCCTGGGAACATAGTTCACTGGTAGAGTGCTTTTCTGGCATGTATAAGGGCCTAGGTTCAATCCTCAGCACTGCCAGAAAGAGACAGGGTGGCAGCTGTATGTGTGGGAATGGAGTTCAAAGGAGCCTGGGCTAGATACAGCACGACATCACATGCGGGTACAACTGTATGGGCTTGAGACCGTTATCATCATAAAAGGGACACATGCTTCAGTAAGACTGAGGACTGGTTCAATATTGTGTTACCAGTTTTAAATAGGGGACTTCACAGTCTTTGCTTCTTACAGCTACACATTTTCCTCTAAACACAGGTTTGGCCATGCTTCTTAACTTTTGACATGGTGTGCCTTCATTTTCATTGAATTCGAAGTGTTTTCTATTTTTCTTTGCACTTATTCAAAGTGTCTGTTTTTGGGGGGAATGTATTAATCCTCTTGAATTTGCAGATTTCCAAACTGCTACAGTTGTCTTCCACACTGAAGACAGAAGAGTGTTCCAAGAGTCAGTGTTTGAAGTCATTAAGATTTGTTATGTGGTCTGTCCTGTAGAACACTGCACGTATTCCTGAGATAAATGAGTATTTTTCTAATGTGAGGTAGACTGCTCTATAGATATCTGTTAGAGACTTTGATGCTTGACAGTTTTCTCTTCCCTTTTGACTTCTTACTGATTGCTTTATCCGTTATTGAAAACAGAGCACGGAATTTTACAATTGTTGTTGAAATATTTATTTCTCATTATAATTGTATTGCTTGTTCTCAGATACTTTGGCATTTGTTATTAAATGGATATATGTTTACAATCATTCTACTTGTTTGATATATTAACCTTTTGATCTTATAAAACATTTTTCTTTGCCTGAAATTTGATATAAAATATAAATTCTCATCTTGAAGCCAAATATTGATACCATCTGTCTTCATTATTCTTTTTATGGACTAGCTTTGATCATCTTTTAAATTCCAACCTATTACATGTCTGAGTCTAAAACATATTTTGTAAACAGCAAAGTTGTGGAATGTTTATTTTGATTTGAGTGTTTTATGTCTTTATATTCAATAAAGCTACTGATGGGATAGAAATCACCTATGAGCATTTCTATATATCTTATCTTTTACATTTCTCTTTTTGTTCGTTTGGGTTTTCTTGAAACAGGGTCTTTCTACATAGCCTCAACTGTCTGGAACTCACTATGTAGACCAGGCTGGCCTTGAACTCACAGAGATCCACTTGTCTCTGTTGCCCAAGTGCTGAGATTAAAGTCATGCACACCACGACTGGCTTCTTTTACATTTTTTGATTCTTCCATTACTGATCTCTTTTGTGCTGATTCATTTCTAATGTATCATTTTTATTGGCTTATTGTTTCTGTTGTTGCATTTGGGGCTATTTTTTTTCCTGGCAACTCTGGAGATTAGAATTAGTGGCTGAGAACTCCAACTTTAAGAGGTTGAGGGGAAAAAAATATGAAAAGATGGGGGCAGGAAAAAGAGAAGAAACCCAGGAGAGAGTGATGGCCCGAAAGCCAGTCAAAGGAAGAACCTTGGCAGAGAAAGAGACTAGCTGTGTTGAATGCTGCTCAAAGAGATAATGTGAGGGGCTCACAGAGAGCTGTGAAAGGTCATGTGGAGGGCTTTAATCCCAGCACTGGACAGAGGCAGGCTGATCTGAGTCCAACTATCCTGGTTCATACAGTGAGTTCCAGACCTCCTAGGCCTACATATGAGCCCCTCATGTGGGGCTCTAAATAGAATGGGTGTAGCTCATAGTGGAATATTTATGGTGAGGGGGAAATCTATATTCAAGAAGACTCAAAAAAAAAGTCAAAAGAAAAAGGCATTTTAAGGTCCTTCCTCTCTTTTCCGTAAGAATTCAGATCGAAATGGAAAATATACCCATGTCTAGAGAATAGAATGTTGAAAGGATATTTCCAGCAGTCTCACTTGTCTACAAAGTTTCATTCAGACCCTCTGCAAATCTTCTGGGCAATTCATCTCACAGAACCTAGTATTCTAAGAAGACGTGATGGGAATATGAGGTTGGTTTGTTACATATCTAGCTGGAAAGCTGCAAGGCAAAAATAGAGTTCCTACTAATTCGGGGAAATTATAATTATTTGGCATCTACCCAAGATAAATTGGTGTAAACTCCTATTTCAGATAATATTATATTATTCAGAGGCACTCATCAACATTTCAATGCCCTTCAAATTTCTAATGAAAAGGAAGAAATGTTTTCTGCTTTTCCAGGTGGAATTTGAGACCAGATAAATGATACTTGGGTTTCCAGAAGAAAGAATTTCCAGTGGCCCAGAAGTGAGGAAATAATCATGTGCAGACTTAGACTTTTTTTTTCTGGATTCTCCAGTTTTGTTCTGAATTTCACATCTTCCTCTGGGGCAGCATTTCTCATTCTTGGCATTATTGACATTCTGAACAAGACAATCTCTGTGATCATATAAGTGCTTTCTACACAGCTGTTATGAACAACAGGACAGGTGGTACTGTGAACTGTGGGATGTTTCATATTACCTCCGGATTCTACCAACTAGATGCCAGTAGCATGCACCCCTCCACTTAAAATCAAGAAATCCCTTTAATGGAAAACTATACCTCATTTACAAGCATGGCTTACAGGCACAGTTGCCCAGTCCTAAGCCATTCTGCAGGAATCCCATTTTGGACCACGGCTATCAATTCAGCAGTGACCACATGTCCCAACTCAGCCCAAGAATATCACACCAAGTGCTTTTGGTTGCCCTCAAGCAATGAAATTCCAACTACCTATGAATTTTGTGGTGTGTGGACAAAACCCTCAAAACAAAGAGCATACATTTTCTCTCAATGAAAAACAAAAGCAAAAGAAATGAACAAGGATATACATGGATAGAAAATGTGACTTTATTCATAATAGTAAAAAAAAACGCAAAAAAAAGAAAAGAAAAGAAAAGAAAAATGGAACTCAGAAGGAAGCTGACACCACATGAGGCTAAACAGGAACATCGAAGAAGCCAGACTCTGAAGACGTTGCTAAGTGGCTGGACCGATCTCACCTGGATTTTTAATACATTTCCACCTTTTCTGTTGTTTGCTTGGTAAAAGCCTCTTTCTGTGGCATTTTCTGTTACCGGGAATTTTCGAGAGAAGAAGTTCAAATACATTAAAGTTTAACAGAGTTGAATAAAGCGTGGCAGCTCTCAGAACCAGATGAGGTTCAGAGAACTTTGCTACGGGCACGGGCAGCAGTATTTATGGACAAAAATCAGAGGCCAGTGTCAAAAAAGCTTGCCTGCACAGCGCTCGGACTCCGGCATGGTGGAACATGCCTTAATCCCTGCTTTTAAGAACAATGCTTCTCAACCCTCCCAGTGCTGCGACCCTTTGATACAGTTCCTTTTGTTGCTATTTCATAACTATAACCTTGCAACTGTCATAAATTATAATGTAAATATCTGTGTTTTCTGATGGCCTTAGGTGAACTATGTGAAAGGGTCTTTGGACGCCCCCTCCCCCCAAGGGGTCATAACGTGCAGGCTGAGAACCTGTGCTTTGGAATCTGAGGCAAGTGGATCTCTGTGAGTTCCAGGTCAGTCTAATCTACAAAGCACGCTCTAAACCTGACAAGTCCTGTGGGGAGGGGAGGGCAGAACCTCTCTTAAAAACTAAAAAGTGGGGGCTGGAGAGATGGCTCAGCGGTTAAGAGCACCGTCTGCTCTTCCAGAGGACCCGGGTTCGATTCCCAGCACCCACATGGCAGCTAACAACTGTCTGTAGTTCCAGTTCCAGGCAAACACCAAGGCAAATAAATAAATAAATAAAGTTTAAAAAAAAAAAAAAAAAAACTAAAAAGTGCCCACATGACCAGGTCAGCTAGAATAGTTCTTGGTTTTTCCACTGAAGAAAGTTGAGCCAAAGAACACCTGAATTTCAGGTGCTTTCTCACCACGATGTGTGGATGCAGGAGAAATCACCCCCCTAGGACCCCAGTTGTCAAGCCCCACAGATCCACATCTTCAGGAAGCCCACAAACCACAGACTATGTTTACAGCCATTTAAGACATTTTTGTACTATAGTGGGCTAAACGGCATGACTCTTAGGACAATCAAGGCAGTGATGCCAAGCTTAAAGTGACTATATTCTTTACTTGAAGGAAATACAAATGTTAGTTTTACTTAAGAATGACCTCGAGCCTGGCATAATGGTACATGCCTTTGATCCCAGCACTCAGGAGGCCGGAGCAGGCAGATTTCTGGGAGTTCAAGGCCAGTTTTGTACATAGTGAGTTTCAGGACAGCTGGAGCTACATAATAGAGAGACCCTGTCTCAGACAACAAACAAAGACCTTCATGAAGAAGTAAAAGGACTACTTTGTAACCAAGAGGGCATCTCTTACCTACTATATGAGCAAATGAGAAGAACCTTAAGCACATCTACAGCTTACCCAAGCAGAATGACTACCTCAGGGAAAGAAACCAGTCACCATCTGGGCCAGCTAGACTTTTCAAAAGAACCCACGTTTTCACTTGAAAGAATGAGTGGCAGGCAAAGTAAGGTGTTTTAGATTGGGTATTTGGCAGACATTTCTTGTAAAAGGAGCCAACTGAGCCTGTCACTTCAAGGGGAATAATCAACCGTATTTGATTTTGTCGCCAGTGATAAAAATCCAAGCTCTCTGGAGAAAATTAGAATGTTGGAAAACGTATATCTGCCACAGTAGGCTTGACAGCTTCCTAATACTTAAGAACTTTCTGGTGAGATCAGTGTGATGTTAAAAATGTGGCTTCTTGATATTGTATAATAAAATATGTCAAATTTGGGAGATCTGGGTAACTCATTAAGGCATTTTCTACTGGGTTGCTTGTCGCTTCCTTGTTGACGTGAGTTATTTTTATACATCTGCACAGGAAACGCTTGTCAGTCGTATGCATTGCAAAGATCTCACCGTGGTTTGTATTTGCCTCTCTTCCTCCTTGATGGGGTCTTTAATAAAAACAAGTCCTTGGTTTCCATGTAGTCAAATAGTAATTGTTTCTTGGTCTGGCATTAAACCTGAACGGTGAATCTATTCTCTCACTTTCCACAGCTCTGGGTTTGTCTGTCACATTTGGAGTTTTAATCTACCTTGTTTTGGTTTGTTTTTTTATTGAAAAGCTTATGTGATGCTCCCTTCGGCAGCACATATACTAAAATTGGAAACACTTATGTGATGTCACCTCTATTTGCCATTCCTAATCTACAGAAGCATACAATTCTATATAGTACAATATAATATAGAACACCCAGCTTCATTCTGAGTCTTGCTTTGTTCTTTTTGTTTTGTTTTGTTTTGTTTTGTTTTGTTTTCCACTTCTTTTCATGTGTCATGTGCCCAGGACATTGTCCCCTGATGGTTTATTTGACATTCTATTTTTACCTGCTGATCTTTCATGTCACCATTCACATGTAGCCTTCCTGCCAACCTTATCTCAATACTACACCATTGTAACCTTTATGGTTTTAAGATACTTACAGATATCTGCATGATAGGACCTCTTACCTCATTCTTTTTCTTTATGTAAGTTTGACTGTTCATGACTGTGCATTTTCAATTTAATATCTAGTCTACCACAAATCTGTAAGAATTTTTTAATGGAATTAAAGTCAGAAGCATAGGCCTCCTCACCATGTTGAATCCTCCAATCAACAAGGATCTCTCAGCTTATTCTGTCTTCTTTTATGTCTCCCAATGTAGGTTTATAATTTTCTTCTAAGAGGTTTTACACATCTTATTAGATTAACTGCTGGGTACTTTTTGGGATTGAGATTTGATTTTACACTACTTACAAGCTAATAAGCTCAGCTATTTTTGTTCTGTGATGCTGCAGGAGATGTGAGGCTCCTGCAGAGATGAAAGTGCTAATACCCATGCATAGCAAGCATCCTGCACACTGGCTTTCCCAGGTCGGGCCTGTGGATGCTGTTCACAGAATGGGTTTACTTTACAGCCAAGGAGCAACAGTCTTGGGAAGCCTACTGTTCTTTTGCAAAGAACAAACACACTTGAAGCCTTTGCCAGAGGAAGGCATATCACCTAAGGTTTTGCTGTAAAAATACAATCCTGAGATATGGCCCATAAGAAGACTTCTCAGGGTCTTAAATTCTTGATACATCCACCAAATGACAGACAGGGTATTTCCCATAGCCTTGTAAATTACTCCCTCTTACACAGTGCTTCATAATATTGTAAATTATTAAAAGAGTACTTCACATAGTCTTACATGTAATTTTTTATTTTCTAACTATTGCTGGCACACAAAAATATAATAGAACTTTTTATATTAATTCTCTATTTAGCAATGTTACTCAGCTCATTAATTCTGATAATTTATCCTGAGATTATATAGAGCTCTCTATATTATTTATATTTTTGAATAATGCAGTGTTAGAGTTTTGACTGTCTTATCTATATATATTTGAATTTATTTCATTAGCTGAACCATTAAGGCTTTAGGGTAAAGTTTAAAAAATGCTAAAAGATAGCATCTTAGCTATATAGGTTATTTTATTTTCCATTAATTTGGGGATAAGCCTAAAGATGCACATTTGCACCCCAAAAGCATTAGCTCAACTATGTTCATAGCAGCATTATTCGTAATAGCAAGAACCTGGAAAAAAAACTAGATGCCCCTCAACTGAGGAATGGATTACCAAACTGTGGTACATCTACACAATGGAGTACTACTCAGTAGTAAGAAAAAAAATGATATACTAAAATTTGCAGGCAAATGGATGAAATTGGAGAATATCCTCCTTAACAAGGTACCATAAACCCAGAAAGATAAGCAAGGGATGTACTCACTCATTAGTGGACTTAAAAAAAAAAAGTAAAGAACACCCAAGCTGCAAATGATAGCAACACTATTCATTCTACAATGGCATTGTTACATTTTTCTTTTTTTCTATTTTATATTTTTTTTTAGAAAATTAAGTCCTTTAAATAAAAAACAAATTCTAAACAAGAATAAATTTTAGGCTGTGGCAAGGAAGAACAGTGGCTAACTCTTCTGACTGTTGTCACCTTAAATCAAGCAGGCTAGAAACAGAACCTATACTAGAGGATGTGTGGGAGCAAAGACTCAATGGGTAAATTTGCAGTTATTAAAAGGAAACCCTGGTAATGAGAGAGAACACTATATCAGTCCAAGGCTTCCTACCCTTAAAATAAGCAAGCTTGGCATTGTCAATGAGTAGTTATGCTTAAGTTAACATATTTCCAATATCATATTTAGATCTAGTTAAGATATTTAAGCAAAGTCACCTAAATCTTAAAATGTACATGAGGATAAACACTAGAAAACTCCCAAGACCATCAAACAGCAAAGAAGAGCTCTGGTGTTATGCTATGGAGCACGTTCTCAATAAAGCTGGAGTCAGACTTGCAAAAATTTGGGGGGGGGGTAAGCATATAGAGAAATGGGTTTCATTATGACATGTCAATAAGTATGCATCATTACACTTTATTATTATTCATTTCCATTGTTCTTTCCCATCATATCATGAGATATCATGATTTACTTCAAAGAAAAAGTTTTTGAAGTTTGACCATTATGAGTGATATTTTCTCTACTCTTTTTCTTGTTGAAGATCCTCCTTGGATTGTATTAAAAACAGTCCTTACTAGTTAGTTGCTAAAAGTTTACCGCAAGTGAATTACATTTGTTTCTTGCTCCCATTGAGATTACTACATAATTTCCCTTCATACATCTAGTAATGTAAAAATATATTAGACGTCCTACATTAAAGCACTGTGTTCTTGAGATAAAATCGCCACGATGTGCTGGCACTTTAACTTTTAAGTTTGATTCACCTCTTTTTAATTATGTAAAAGGTTTAGCTATACAATCCTCTCGCATTTGGGGTTGTAGTATTTTTATTATAATTTAGCTAAACGTTTTCTGATTTCTATAAAATCTGGATTATGCAGAAGCACTTTCTGATTCTAACTAGATGGTAAGTCTTTCGGTTATCGCTTTCATTGTTGATGTCTAGCTTATTTGACTAGCACTCGGAAGACTCACTCTATACTTTTCAACTTTTGAAAATTCCATCATGTTCAAATATCCTATATTCCAACGCTAATCTTACCAGTTTGTTAGCAAATTATCGAGAAGGTTGTTAAGGAACCAACTATGATTTATGGTTGTGTCTATTTCCCCTTGAAGTCCCATTTTCTTGACCATTTAGAAATCCTGCCGTTAAGGTAATTATAATTTCAATATCTCTTTCCCTCTCTATCCCTATCTCTTCCTCTCTCTCTCTCTCCTGAACTTGTCATTTTTATGAAATAAACCCCTTTATCTGCAGTCCAGTTTTTGGCTTTTCTAATCTTAAAATAGCTATACCAGTTTCATTTTGGTTAGATTTTTGCCTGATATATTTTTTCACTTTTTTATTTCATTTTTGTAATGCTATTATACTGGATGTTTGTTTTATGGCTAAAATATATCTGGATTTTGTACTTTATTTAAATTGACTACATGTTTTCTCTTTTATATAACACTTATTTCTTTTGGAAATTATATTTATTTTATCTTAAAAGTGTCAGGTTTAGAGAAAGTTGCAAATACAGAAGAATCCCATATGTCCCACACCTAGTTTCCTTTATTATCAGCATCTGGCTCCTTGTGCTCCCAAGCAGTGATCTGTCACCTCAACCATCTCCCAACTAAACTATGACTCCTTCTTTGTTTCCTGCTGGCTGTGGTGATCCCTTGGCTTCCTTCGGTTTTGATTGCCTTTACAATTTTGAGGATTAAGAGTCCTATAATTTTCAAGATAGCTCAGGGTCAGGATTTACCGGCTGCTTTTCTGATAATTAGAATTGAATCAATTGTCTAGGAATAGAAAGCCACAGAAGCAAAACATCGTTTTCATTCAATGATGCTGACCTTACTCCATTGGCTGAAATGCTGTGTATCAGGTTTTCCCTGATTACTCTTCCTTTCTCTATATCTGTACCACATTCTTTGAAAGGAAGCTACTGTGTGCAGACTACATTTAGGCAATAGAAATTTATAACTCATTTCCCTGAAGGAAAAATATCATATAAATTATTTTAAATGTTTCTGCGTGAGGAAATTGTCGTTATCTCTCATCTATTTATTCATTCAATAATTTATGTATATGGTTACAGGCTTGTGGGCATTTATTTTGTACTTTGGGTTATAAACCAATATTATTTTTAACTTTCTTACTCAAATTGCTGTCTTTGGGTGTTGGGAGTTCTTCCTCACCCCTACACCAGTCTGCTCTGCCTATGTGCCTGAGAGGTTTCATTCATGTCTATTTGCTCTTTGAATACTTGCCACATGACATATACATTATAAACACTTTCTAGAACTAGTAGTGTTCCATATTCATCCTACATATTTCCTACCCTACCCTTAGAACCAGCCATTTGTCCATATCATTTGGTACCTACCAAATCATTTGGATAATGATAGTATAAGCTAAGATTTGTTCATTGTTATTAGAGTGTCACTTCTAGGTACTTTCAGCTATATAGTATAAATGTATTTATAGTAACTCATAAGCAATATTTTTTAAGATATCCTTTCATTTTTATTATGTGTCTCTATGTGTGTCTCTCTGTGTGTCTCTAGGGGGTGTAGGTGTGGGTGTGTATGTAGAGGGATATATCTACACGAGTGCAGGTGCCCACAGTTGGATCCCTTAGAGCTGAAGTTGGAGACAACTGTGAGCCTCCTAACACTGGTGCTTGGAACTAAACTGAGGTCTGTGCTCTTAAGTAAGGAGCCATCTCTCCGCTCCTAACATGCAACCATTTTTATCTAGTTTCAGCCAGGTGTCTGCTTCTTCTAATGAATCACCTCATCCTCCACTCCTTGCTTAAATGTAAGGTCCGACTCCAATGCTGAGAAACCTATCTTTGCCATCTACCATCCATTCACTCACTCTGCTCTAATATATGTGTTGTAGCATAAGAACTAATACTTTATACTTGTGTGGAACATATTCAACTAAAATATACTGCCCACATTCACTTACTATTGCCTTCGGTCTTGACGGTCATTACCGTTTCCAAAGCAACTACCCCGTCTTCTCCCAGCTTCTTCAGTGAAGCCTCTTAGAAGACATTTATGAGGGCTTGGAATATCACTCAGTAAAGTACTTGCCTGCTATGAGGAAAGCAATGGGGTCATTCCCAATACCAGCAAGAGCCAAAAAGAGATCTTCTTAATGACTCAGCCAGTGCAGTTATAAATTCAGCCTGGGGCCATTAGCACTTCATTATGGATGGAGGAGGGACCCAGGAGACCCCACTGTCCCTGAGGAATTTTGGTAGTTAATGGTTGTTAGGGGAGGAAGTGTCACTTCATTCTGTGGCTTAGCAACTGAGAAGTTTTTCTTGCTCCAAAAAAACAACCTTTCACCCCTGATCTGGCGAGGAACTCTAACCAAACTCAGGGGATCACACACACTAAAAAAAAAAAAACAAATATATGAAAATAGGAGGAACATGGTGTGACAAAGAGAGATAAATGGAGTAGATTGAAGATAACTAAAATGCATTTTATATATGTATGAATCTGTCAAACTTTTTTTTTTTTAATTTAAACCCCTAACAACCCATAAAACTAGGGATGGTGGTCCATTCTTGTAATCTCAGCATTTGGAGATGGGAGCAGAATAGCCAGAGCTCAAGATCATCCTCAGCTTCAAAATCAGTTTGAAATCAGCCTGGGATACCTGAGACCATCTCAAAAAATAAATAAATAAATAAAATGAAATGTAAGTATGATATTATCTGAGATCCTGTTGTCAGAGTTTGCATTCTTTCCTGGGATTCCCCCAACCACCTATGATTCTATTTTTTCTGACTTTACATGCACTGAGATTAACTGTGAGTTCTGTGAATTAATTTTGATAAAAGCATCAAGTCACGTGTTCACCATCACAGTATCATACAGAATAGTTTTACCCCGCCCTAGAAAATCCTTTGCTTCCTCTGTCCCCTCTGCTCTCTTCATGGTAAACACTGCTCTTACTGTCTCTAGTTTTATATTTTATATGAATTTCACATAATTGTAATCAAAGAGCATTTAAGGCTGATTTCTTTCACCTCAATCTATGTTTGCTGTGTGTCCCATGTCTTTCCATGGCTAGAAAGCCCGTTTCTTTTTTATTGTTATTTAAAATTTCATTGCATAAACTACCAGTTTGCTTATCTGCTTCCCTATTGAAGAACAGCTTGAGTGTATCTACTTTGAAGTTATTAGAAAGAACACTGCCACAACTATACAGCTGTACCACCAGTGATCCGCACATGCATGAGAATTCTTGTTACCCTGAGTCTTGCTTGTATTGTATATTGTAGGCATTGTTTTATTTTTTGTTTGGGGGGGAACTGAGGAGTTTTTGTTAGTGTTGTTTTCTTTTGTGTTTTTGGACATGCTAATATGAGCCTAATAGGGTCATCTTGTTTTAATGTGTGACTCTCTAATGACAAAGAAAGGTTGGCATCATTTATCATCGGCTTGTTTTCTTCAGTGAGGTGTCTGTGAAAGTCAATATTGATTGTCTAGAACTACCAAACCTCGGGACATGTCTGTGAGAAATTCTCTAAGTTGAGTTAATTGAGGTGGGATCCACCCTAAGTGTAGGAAGCATCAGTGTGTGGTCTGAAGCTCTGAAATGCTAGAGCAGTGAGTCTCAACTCTTCCCTAAGACAGTTTCTCATGTGGTGGTGACCCCCAAACAGAAAATTATCTTCATTGCTACTTCAAAAATGTAATTTTGCTACTGTTATGAAGTGTAATATAAATATCTATCTTTTCTGCTGGTCTTATGGGATCCAGGTGAAAGGGTTGTGGGGCCGTGACCCACAGATTGAGAACCACTGGCTTAGTATTTGTGTATCTGTTGCTTTCTGCTTTGACTGGGGATACAATACAGTGTGGCCATTTGCCTGCTGTTTCTTGCCTTCACACCATGGTGGGCTGTATCCTCTGGAACTGAGAAAAAGCATAGACCCTTCGTCGTTTAAGTCATTTTAGACATGGTAATGTTACAGAAATGAGAAGAGTAACTAACATATCTTGCTCGTTTTCAGTTAGCTCATTTCTTATATTTTTTACTATTATTCAGAACATGTAAACCAAAGATTCACTTGATACCTCATTATCACATTTTTGAGTCTTTTAAATAACATCAATCTTTTAAATTTAATAAAATTACTGACACAGTCCAACATTTATTAATCCATTTATTAATCCCAATCAATCCAATGCAAAATGATCAACCTCAACATAATATATATGAACAAAATGAAATGAATTCAACAGGTTGCATTTATGAACCTTATGGACATATGTTTAACAATCATAATGAAAGAATAAGAGGTCATGAGTTTGAGAAGGCATGAAGTGGGGGATGGGAAAAGTGGGCAGAGGAGGAAAGCAAAATGATTTGAATACAATAGTCATATATAAATTCTCAGAAAAATAAATAAAATATTTTCTATTAAGAATACATAAAAGCCTACTTTATATATGAATGGTTTTTTTTTTTTTTTTTTTTTTTTTAGGAAATCTGCCTTACATCACCACCACCCCCCCCCACACACACACATTTACTATTTCTTTGTGTTTTCTTTGTTTTCCACATCCTAAAATTTCATTACCATGTGCCTGGAGGTGAAGGCATTTCTGTTTATTTTTCTAGAGATTTGTGGGAAGTTTGAAACTGCAACTTTCATTCTTCAATGGTTATCAAAAAAATCTCCATTCTTACCTCTTCATGCATTCTGTCTGTGGCATTCTCGTTTGTCCTGGACAGGAGCTGTGTCCCCGTGTCATTCCCCCTTTGGACTGCTCTGCATCCCTGGGCTGTCCCCCTGGATAACCTGTTTGAATCATAGGGTTCACCGCATCCTCCGTTTACTTCTCTCTAACAGACATTAAGTCTATCCACGCTCTGGGCTTTTAATTTTTATTATAATTTTGTTCCTAGAAATTGCATTTGGTTCTTCTTAGTCTGCTTAGTCCCTCATTATAATTTTATGTTCCCTACAGACATTTTAAGCTCTTCTTTAAACATGGTAATCATATTTATTTTGGATTATGAACTTGGTCATTATAGTACCTAAAGTCTGTGCAGATCTCTTTCTTCTGTCTATGGGTCTAAGGTGTCTGGTAACTGCTGCCTGTCTTAGAACTCTTTGAGACCTCACATGAGCATGAGTGGTTTGGTTTGGTTTGGTTTGGTTTGGTTTGGTTTGGTTTGGTTGGGTTGGGTTGGGTTTGGTTTGGTTTGGTTTGGTTTGGTTTGGTTGGTTTGGTTTGGTTTGGTTTGGGTTTGGTTTGTGGTGGGAGGGTGAGGCGGTGGGGGGGGGGGACTCTAGTTTATTTTCACCAGATGTTGGAATAGTGCTGTTCTGCTGTTCTGGGAATACTTTAAAATGTGACTTGAAGTATTTTGGACTGTCCAGGCCACATCCACATGATTTAAATGTGCTTGTGAAGGCCAAAACATGTTTTTAATTATGAGAAAAGTTGTTTTTCCAGTTTTCAGCCCATGATTTGCCTTGAGCTTAAACATATTGCTGTAGGATTTGTGTGTGGAAGGGATAGAGAGCAATGTTAGTACTGGGACACATTTACTGTTAGAACAAGAGTTGGGTGCTCTGTGCGTTGGAGGGTATAGTATATGTGTTATTATGTGTACATGTATGTAGTATCCTGTGTGTGTGTGGTATCTCACATGTATGTAGTGTCTTGTGCATTATCATGTGTTTGTGTACATAGTGTCCTGTCTCAGTGTGGTATTATGCATACATGTGTGTGGTGTCCTGTATATGTGTGTGTGTAGCATCATGTGTATGTGTGTGTGGTCATGTGTATGTGTTAGGCTTGTCTATATGTGTGTAATGTGTGGATATATGTTAAATATTTAATAAATCCTGGGATATCAGAGAGAGCACACAATAAAATCCTAGGCAGACAGCTCAGGAAATCCTTGAATACAAGGATAAACAGCTGAGTCAATCACACACACCTTTAATCCCAGCACAGGGAAAGCCAGGGGAGTGGGTGACCAACATCCTTAATCCCATAACTCCAGAGACAGAACTTCTTCTGTTTCTGTGAGTTCAAGTCTACATGCCTTTAATCCTAACCTGGATGGGATGGGTGTATAAGGGCTGTAGAAACCAGGCAGACAGAAGCCACCGACAGAAGGAACAGGCAGAAGATACCAGGTGTGAGGCTGAGAAAGTTGCAAGACAGTTTGGTGAAAACTGACTGTGGTGCTTCCTCTCTCTGATATTTCAGCCTTTCCCCAATATTTGGCTCTAGATCTCATTTATTACAACCCAAATTCGTGCTGCTACAGTAGTATCACGTGTGTTGTCATGTGTGTATTTATATGTAGTGCCATATGTATGTGTTATCATGTGTGTATGTGTATGTAGTGCCATGCATGTGATATCATGTGTGTAGTGTCTATGTGTATCCATGTGTTTGATATTATGTGTGTATGTAGTGTTGTGTGTGTATGTATATATAGTGTTGTGTGTATGTGTGTGGTATCATGTATGTGATATCACGTGTATATTGTATAGTTTCATTGTGTGTGATATCATGTGTATATGTGTGTATAGTGTCATGTGTTATCACATGTGTTATCATGTGAATATGCATATGTAGTATTGTGTATGTGTATATATGTGTTATATGTGTGTTATCATGTGTATGTGTCTTGTGTGTTATGATGTATGTATATATGTGTATGTTAATGTGTGTGTTATCATGTGTATGTGTGTGACATCATGTGTTATATGTATTCGTTTTACCCATAAGAAGAGACACACACACTACCAGGACCACACAAGAGTTTATTCAGGAGAGTTGCCAGGTGAGTACAGGAACAGAGAAGCAGAAGAGAGAAGAGACAGATTATAACATGGCCTCTTCTTTGAAGAGAATAGGTGGGCAGGGATTTACATAGTCATGCCTAGGGGCGTGCCCTCCATACTGGTGCATTCTGTCAGCCCCATATTGGCTTCACCATGTGGCCGCTACATGGTAAGAATTCTTATTTCACCCAGCACCATGTTGGGTTCACCATGTGGTATGCCAGGAATCCTTACAATATGTGTGTAGTGGCATGTATATGTGTGTATGTTATCATGTGTGTCTATGTGTATTCTTTCTTTCACACAGAGTTGTTAGCCTGAAAAGAAAGAAAAGAAGGAAGGAAGGAAAAAATCAAAGACAAGTCTAACTTCTCAGCACCATCAGGGTAAATTTGCAAACTTCAGTACCGTCCTTGGCTCTGTCTCCTTTTAGATAAGAACTGGTAAACATTTGCTGCATATCCTACAAATTCATCCACGTTTTAAGACTTACAGACTATGCATTCACCAGCTTTGTAGCTGTTTTGTTAGGAAAATTGTTGTAGATGCTCACTGGTCACAGTGTAAGGAAGAGAGCTGCTCGTTTCCTGAATTTGCAGGCGCATCAGAGTGAATTCCTACTCCATAGAAGGAGGCAGAAATTGGCACCTGACCTCTCCCAAGGAACTTATGAAAACATGACAGTAATTGCCTTTCCATGCCTGCCCATACAAAATCAGATTTCAGGCTGGTAGAGATTAGAGGAGCCCAGCCTCTGTGTGGAGCCCAGCCATGTTAGCTCTTCTCTACAGACAGATTTCATTAATTCAGCCAACATTTATAGTGTAGCTATTGCACATCTACAGATACAGAGGTGAACAAAAGCACCTGTCCTCACTGAATATGAACATCATAAACTGATTATATAAATGTAATACTGTGCAGACATTCTTATTGATGCCTTTTTAGTACCATGTTCCAAAGAGCACACAGGTCTGTAGACATAGCTATCAATAAGTGTCATATTTCCTGGGGCCAGCTCAGCAGGTGGAAAAAATAATAGAGTGGAAAGGTTTTATTTTTCCTTTAGCAGCCAGTACTCCATGGATGATCCATTATTTTTCTTTCCCTTGAGTTAAGTCTCTCTAAATCTCTGGCCTTCCACACTAGGCATAATTGGGAGCAACAAGGCTACTTGGTCTCCATTTGCATGACGAACCCCGCTGCAGTGAGTCATGTTTCAGTTTCTTCCTTTAAAGAAAATTGAGTTTTCCTGTCTTTCTTTATAGTCTATGTCAGAACACACTGAGAGGTCTCACCCTTAAGCTAAGGGTGGATAGGACGTTGTAGTAAGTTGGAAATGTCCAAATAAATTAAGTTCGTTTCAGGATTTGGAGGTCTTGACCTTAATTTTAAGCTTTGACACTCAGCTTCTAATAGAATATACATGAACAAAGACTAAGCACCAAGAGGGGTCTGCTGACCTGAGCATGGACTACTAGCTTGCCAGAATAACCAGGGTGAACATAGAGACCCCAAAGAAAGGAGATTCTTCTGTGCAAAGTCTATACAGAACACATGTATACACATGCTCTGTCTTTACTATCACATAGATGCCTTGGATAGACAAAGAGAGAGAGCATAAGGCAACACTATGTGTGCTTCCAGATCCCTTGAAATGCTCCCAGAGAAGAGAAAAAGTATTTGTTTATCTCTGTCTTGAAGCTTTTTGACTGTATTAACATTCAAAAGATCTTTTAGAAGCTATATAGCCATAATAATTGCTCCCAGACTATTTCCCAAATTTCTAAAATCACTTGATAATGACTTTTTTCTTCTGTCCACATGACAATTAGAGTTCAGGGGAAATACTTCAGAATTGTGTCATTAAGGAAACTTAGGGTCACTTTTTGTTATTATAGAAACAAGAGTATTGTGAACACCCTCCATTTGCAGGCATGCTGTTTTCTAAATTGTTTGTTTGCTTTGCTTGCTCTTGTGTCTAGGTTTTGAGATGTAATATGAATGACTGCATTACACATTTGTTCATGGAGCCTCTTAATGGCCAGAATCAAGCTGAAATGGGTCTAGCTACCATTGAATCTATAGCTTCACCAGATGGATTCTGCATAGCCTTAGCTTTGTTTTACACCTGTGTTGAAGTTAGAAATCTACCCTGGCAGATCATGTGTTTCTGGTCCAACTGTGAGAAAGACTAGAATGTTGGCTATCTAGCTTCTACAGAAAGAAGCCTGTTCTGTGCCAAAACAAAAAAGTCCCCAAGTCCCAAGCAAGGAATTATGTAGAAAGCCAAAAATGCCATATTTTCTTTTCTCTCAAATAGCTTTTCATCTCCCAACTTCCTTAGTTCAAACTAAGTTATATTTTGTCCCTTCATCCTCTCTAGGACACATCTCTCTTCTGTCCAGTACACATTTTCAGTATGAAAATTTTCAGTCATAAATCCACACATAGCTGAGGCTCACCAGAAATCAAAAGTAGCATGTTATTTAATAATCCAAGATCATGAAAATGCTGTGCTGCCACCATTGGAAGATGGCTCAGGTTCAAAAGTTCTGACCCAAACTTCTGATGTTTCTCTGGATCTCTTTTCTATCATCTTCTCTCTCTTCTGGGCAACACTGTACACAATTTGCATTCTAAAAGAAAATTATCTGGGTTGGAGAGAGAGCTCAGAAGTGCTTGCTTCACAATCATGAGGGCTAGGGCTCAGATACCAGCACCTATATAACAAACAAGCAAAGTCTTTTCAAATTCCTATACGTAACCCCAGCTCCAAAGAGGACAGACAAGAGGACCACTGGAGCTTGCTAGAGTCTAGCCTAGACAACCAAGAAAATGCAAGCTATGGAGTCAGGGATCAGATCAAAAAAATAAGTGGAGAGTGATAAAGAGTCAACAACTGCTCTGGTCTCTCTGTACCACACACAAGCATGTGCATCCATGTACTCATTTGCTGATATATTCACACAGACACATATACATGTAGCCAAACATGAGTGTACTTTTTAAAGTTTTTTTCAAAACATTTCTAATATATCATAGTCTTTTCTTTCTGCTAGCTCTTCCCAGATCCTTTTTGTCTCCCTACCCACTCAACTTCAGGCTCTTTCTGTCTCCTAAAACAAAAACAAGTAGAAATCAAAACAAAAGAAATAGTAAGACAAAAAAAAAACCCTACAAACTCCTCCCTAACACAAACACACACACACACACACACACACACACACACACACACACACACAGACATATACACAAAATGTAGAGTTTATTTTGTGTTGGTCAGCGACTCCTGAATATGGGGCTGTCCCTGGAACATGATTGATATACTCAGTGACATATCATTGGAGAAAAACAATTTTTTTATTTTTCAATAGACATTAATTGCAGATGGTCTCTTGGTTAGGAGGTGGGACTTAGTATCTACCTCTCCTTTTCAGATCTGGGACTTTGGTTGAACCTGTGTAAGTCTTATACATGCTGTTATGGTCTCCATGAGTTTATATGTGTATCAGTCCTATCGTGTCTGGAAGAAATTGTTTTCCTGGAGTCATCTACCACTTTTAGCTCTTGTAATCATTCTGCCTTATCTACTGCATAGCTCCGTGAGCCTTGAAGGGAGGGTTTAATAAAGATGTCCCCTTTAGGACTAAGAGGTCCAAAGTCTCTCACATTGTTCAGTTGTGGGCCTTTGTGTTAATTACCATCCCCTGAAAGAAGACACTATTTTGATGAGGTTTGAGTGAGGCACTGATCTATAGCATAGGAACATGTCATTAGGAGTCATTTTATTGCTGTGTTCCTTTAGTAGTAGGTTTTCTCATAGGATCCATGACCTATCTAGTCTCAAGTTTTTGACCATTTTAGCAATGTCAGATATGGATGCCATCTCATGAAGTGAGTGAGGATAAACAAATCTTTTAAAAATATTCTATTTATATAAATCAATAAATAAGTAAATATATCTTCCTATCCTAAGCTCTAACCAACATGAACACACAATTGCCTACACTGGTGATATTTCATCCAAAAGTTCTTGGTATTCTCTGAGTTAGATCAGGAAATCTCTTAGGAAACTATTAAAGGGTTAGGGGAAATTCTTGTAGTGGGTCTTCTATCCAATCAGGAGAGGGTTTGAGTGGTAAAGATTCACCTCAGGAGAGTTCCTGTAGCTGCCTAGTGAAATTTTAAAGTTTATCAACAGAGCTAAACTGTAACAGAGCTTAGCAGTGGAAAATTTTAGGATTCAGAGAAGCAAAGGCTTCAGAGAAATGGAATGTAGTGTGTGACATCACCCAGCAACCCATCCTAGATATAATATCCACACTGGAAGGCATGGGGAATAGGGCAAAGGAGAGGCTCAGTCATGCAAAACAATTCTCAGAGATCTGGTCAGAAGAAAAAGGAATTCTCAGGGAGCAGCTTGCCAGAGGCCACAGACCAACGGGAGGAATGCACAGCTTTTCACATTGGCTAATGACCCTGCCTGTCAGAACTGTTGGCAGAGGCCCTGATTACAACTGTGAGAAACTGCTGTCTCTCTAGGGTGATCCCCAAAGACCAAGGGGACATTTAAGATGTACAAACAAAATCTGTGAGAGAATGCTTAGAAATATTTGAGGAGAGAAACTCCCAAAAGCATAGAGACTCTTGTCTGTCAAAGATGAATGAGGTCTAAGCATTGATGTCTTTCGTATTACTGTAAATCCAATTCATCTGAATACCTACAAGTGAGTAGATACAGACATTTATATCACAGAGGCTGAAGAGTCTTCCTCAAATTGATGCACTATTGGAGCATGCAGCAGAGAAAAGCATCACCTTAACCATTGTCTTAGTTAGGGTTTGTATTGCTGTGAAGAGATGCCATGACCACAGCAACTCTTATAAGAACATTTAAATGGGATGTCAGTTTCAGAAGCTCAGTCCATTATCATCATGGTGGGGAGCATGGTGGCGTGCAGGCAGACATGGTACTGGAGAGGTAGCTGAGAGTCCTACACCTTGCAGGCAACAGGAAACAGTCTCAAAGTCACACTGAGGGAAGTTTGACAAGGGACCTCAAAGCCCACCCCCACAATGACACACTTCCTCCAACAAAGCTACATCTCCTAATAGTGCCACTCCCTTCCGGGACCATTTTCTTTCAAACCACCACATCCATGTACCCTGATCTTAATTCTATTGTCAGGAGTATGATATAAAAATATATATTTGGTCTTTGGACATTTAAGTTCTTAACTTTCAACCTCAGTGTCAGTAATGATAACTCGTGGCTGAGAGCTATGAATCCTTCAAACTAGAAAACTAACCTGCCAGAAAATGTGTGTCCATTCATAAGAAGGACTCCATACATAACCCTGGTCAAAGCCCATCCTAAAGGAAATCATAAGCCTGCAGGAGGGATGAATACTGTTCTCTGACTAGGCTGACATAATATTAAACTGCCTTCTTATGTTTTATGTTTATATTTATAGACAAATGCTACTCTCAGCCTCAATCAGAGAAACCTCTTATTCTACTGAATAGTAGTAAATGGAGAGACTCATGATTGCATAAGTGCTACATAGTAGCTATCCCTAAATAACACATTTGTACCACTCCCTCTACAGCTCAAAAAAAATTACAAAAGAAAAAAATGTAAGAATCAGAAGATAGAAAGAATGAGTGTGAAATGCCATCTTCTGGGCAAGACATAGCCATTGAAATCACCATCTCACAGCAGCCCCAGATACCTACACACACACACACACACACACACACACACACACACACACACACACCACGCTACTGAACTATTTGTTCCTGATATGTTCAAAGAGAGAAGTTATTTTCTTTGGTTGTATACCCACTGGTGACTGCACCAGGCTCCAATGAATAGTTTCAATTCAATATCCCTCAGATGGCCCTGGTTAAATTAAACAAAACAAAACCAAAAGTCATGAATTTGGGGAAGAGATTCTAGGGACATGTGGGTGGGGGGGGAATAGTGATAGGGATCAGTGAAAGAGAAGACATGATGTATGAAAAAAGTACATTACAGACATGTATAAAGTTATCAAAGAACAAAATTAGTCAACAAAAATTTTAAGACTAGACTTACACTTACTTACTCAGTTTGCTAAACTAATTTCCGTTCTTCTGCCTATTGCATAACAAAACTTACTATTGTTTTATATTCTGCTTGCTTGTTCTTATGGCTTACATCTTCATAGAATTCTGATTATAATCCTTTTGATAGGATGGAGATAGATGAATAGACAGATATTTTTTTCTTCTTTACAAAACCAGCACCCTAGTGTTTTAACCACATCTCTTATGACCCAACCATGTTCACAAATTTGATCTCCCAAAATGCATTAGATTCTCTCTGTCTCTTTTACTGCTAAAGCTCACATATGCTGAGTTTATTGTTCTCCATATGCCCAGATTCCCTTTTCATCTTCCCATCCCTAGCCCGAGGAACCCTGCCTGTTTTCTCCCCAACAGTTCTCCCTCTGAGAGGATGTGTCTGGATTCGTCTCCCTCAGCATCTCCCACTGAAGCACCCACCTTCCTCCATAACTACAAATGCTTGTTTATTTTTCTGTCTCATTTTCTGGACTATAAAGATATACTTACAGCTTTCTCACTGGACTACTTCCTCCAGGGATGCCTCTGGCAAAAGGAGAAGTTTCTCACTAAGTGGTAATCTAGAGACTGTATGAGATTCTCCCCTAAAGCAATGTTCCTGGCCAATAGATGGCTTCAGTTTAAACCATTAAAAAAGTATTATTATTACTGCTATAAAAATCTTTTCCTAGATTAGTCTTTAAAGTTAGATCAGACATTAACTACCTTAGAAATTATGTATAGTGTTTTTTTGTATAGTCGAAGCACTTTAGCATCCATCAATTAATTTTGATAATTTACCATCATTAGCTATCTAATTAAATTTGAAAATGAACCTCTAGAGGAGAAAGACCAATTTGAAAAGATTACTCCAGGCAGATGTCCATGGGCTCAGCTCCTCCTTTCTTGACCTTCCATAAAATTACTGAGCTCTGGATGGAACGGGGCCAAGAGTCCCCTGGGTTTTTCTTCCTCCTTACAAAGTCTAAGACCAGTGCTGTTTTTCCTGGAGCTTCCACAACAAACAGCCAGAAGAAACCTTCTTGAGGTATCACATTCCTCAGATCACATCTTTATATTCTGCATCTCTACAGCAAATACATGCAAAATATAGAACTCCTCTGGCCCTTGCTCTTGCAACAATGCGGGGTGAGTATAAATTGGCTGTGGCTGTAAATCAAGCAAGCCTCTCAGTGTGTAGAGGATCCTTAAGAAGTGGTTGCAAGGAGCCTACTGTGTGTCTCCAATGGCATACACTGAACTCTAACCCTCAATGTGATGATACTATGAAGCACATCTTTGGGGAAGAAAGTGGTGTAGCCCTAATGGAAGGAATATCTCCATGCAGAAGACTCCAGGGTCTGAAGCCATAGAAAGTAGATGTCTGACGTATCTGACACCTGAAACAGTTACAGTCTGATGCTAAGTTTGCTACTATAGGTGTGACAAAGTGTGGGGGTAAGTGTCTTAATGATTTCTTTCTCACTGTAGCTACCAAGATTGGATAGAAGAATACAGGGACAGTGAAGAGAGATTTATGGCCTGTATCGTTCCAAAGAAAAACTGAAATTTGCATTTGCATGAGGAATCATTAAAAAACAGTATCTCTCAACCACCCCTTCCTCATTGATTTTTCCTTGAAAAGGTGAAAAGTAATTATAAACAATCAAATAAAAAATCTTGTTGTGTAGAAGTCATCCAGTCCTATCTGTAACATTTCTCACAGAAACTCAAAACAGTTGCTTTTGCAAGGCACCAAGGAGGAAGAGCACTATGTAACAGATGAAGGCCCCTTACACAGTTCTTCCTGGGGAACTATGGCTGTCAGTAACACAGTACAAGTCTACCTTTTAGATTTATTTCTCTTTCATACATCAGAACCATGACCTTTCACCTAAAATCCGTAGAAAGCTCCACAGCTCAGTGCAAAGGAGAGCAGAATTACTTGGTATATGTTGCAGCCACATAGGCACCAGAGTGCTAGAAATTTGATGGAATGATAGCCCTGAAAACAATTTGATGACCCCCCATAAGCATACCAAAAAACAAGCAAAAAAATGTTACTTTCCTATTCCATCAAGAAACTCTTTGGGTTACTATGATGGCGATGAGCTTCAGGTGGCCATGGAAGTACTGCTTCCCGCCCTTCTTTATGTTATACCTGAATATGGACAATGAGCAGAAGTAGCTGGTGGCGGTGCTCACTGGTCCTGTCCTTCCTGCCACCTGCACAAACAGCCCAGCATGATAGTGATGGAAGCCCAGGAGAGCCCAACCCTCAACAATGTCAAGCTAGAGCGGAAAACTTCCTTGGAGTCAATCCAGATTGTATTAGAGGAACTAAGGAAGAAAGGGAACCTCTCGTGCCCGAGGTTGAATAAGTGTAGCTTCCCGATCACCTCCAAAACTAACTCACGAGATAATGTCGGCCCACTTTGGTTTTCTTCCTTATCACATTGGATAGTGATGCTTGTCACAGGTTTTTTTTTTGTTGTTGTTGTTTTTTTAATATCTAATGGCTTACTAAGTAGCTATTGGCATGAAACTGAAATCAGTGTTCATTGAATAAATGGAACCACTATTGGTTTTGAAGGCATCTGAGTGCTCATTTGCTGCCCCACCAACATCATCTCCTTCCTTTCTCCAGTTTCCATATATACCTGCTACCTGCATTGTACATGAACTATGTTCTGTGTCTCATCCTAAACTCAACACTAGGGTGTCTTGTTAGCCTTTTGTGCATGGAAGGATGGAACATGCTGCCACGCTGCCAGGAGGACATGTTGAGTTTATTGGGGTCTGTATATCCAGGGAACGGGTTGGGGGGGAGGAGGAAGGAAAGAGAGAGAAGAGAGAGAGAGAGAAGGGGGAGGGGGTCAGAAAAAGAGAGATCCCTGTCATGTGTTGCGTCTTTTTAAAGGATGACAATGTAGACGCATCTCCAGGCGTGCCCTGTGAGAGTGCACTCTGCAGGCAGGGGCATGCGTGTTCTGCGGGCAGGGGTGTGGCCACAACATGGCAATGTTGGAATCGTACTGCCATGACCAAGGGGCAAGCTAGGGCGATGTTTATATACTAACATGTCTGTCGGTAGATCTCTTCAGGGATAATTGTAACGGAGTAACACAAACCCACAGTCTACCTTTGCATTTTAAATGTAAGTGATGAAGGGTTGCTGTGGGACACAGTGACAGTGTGTCCTCCAAATGAAGCCAGGAATAGCTAAGGAAACTTAAATAGGGCTGACAGTGCACTGGTCCCTTTGGTTCCTTTGTAGTATGAGGGAGGCTTCATTAAGTGCTGCTGCTCTTGAAGGGACCCTGGGCATCTTCCCCACACTTCTGAGCCTCCCTCTCCCTGGACACATCTTTTGGACTAAGATTTGCTCCCTGATTACACTTCATATTCAGTGTGTCAATGTCATATTTTTTAATGAACGCCCAATGTCTGTTCGTTTTTTACCTTAATTACTACAAAGCTCTTGAAATTACTTTACCTCTGTTCTTACAGCACAATGTTTTGACTTCTTGTCTATAAAATAAAATGCCATTGAAATGGAAGAGATGCAGAAATTAGCTAGATATTACTTCCCAAAGTATACAGCTTGGTTAGGGTAAGAGGTGCCTCCAAAAATTGTTCATGTGTTGAAGGCCTTGTCTCCTGAAGGTGGTGCTATTGAAAGGTGCTGCTGGCACATGAAGATGCTCACTTCCCTGAGTTAACACACTGAGGAGTTCAAAGCTGAAGGGGCCACTAGGAGGCATCACGTAGATGGAGAAGATCCTTGGGCCGTGTCCCAGAGGGCTTTATCTTTTCTATCTCCCTGCTTCTGGTCCACTGTGAGCTGAGCTGTCCTGCTCCATCACACACTCCCACCATGAAGTTTATCCTCCCTATTGGCTCAGAAGTAATGTAGCCAAATGACCATAAATTAAAACCTCTGACACTATGAGCCAGAATAAATCTCTCCTCTTCTAAATTGGCTTTTGTAGGTATTTAGTCCCATCAATATAAAGTAACTAACACAATACAACTGGCAGATTAGTAATACTGGCATAACCTTAAAGCCTTATTAGAAATGTGTCTCTAGAAAGGCTAGAGAGATAGCTCAGTGGTTAAGAGCACTGACTGCTCTTTCAGAGGACCCAGGTTCAATTCCTAACACCCATGTGGCAGTTCACAATTGTCTGTATCTCCAAGATTCAACACCCTGACACAGACATACATGTAGTCAAAATACCAATAAACTATAAATGAACAAGTTCTTTAAAAAAAAAAAGAAATAAAAGAAATGTGCCTCTCAAGTCAGCGCCAGATCCACTAAATGAAAATATATATTTCAGCAAAACCCTAGGGTGATGCACATGCATTTTAAAATTTGAAAGTAGATAGTATAGAAATACCACCTCATTTCACAAAGAAGAAGTTTCTCTACAGTGAGTGGCTGAGACGGACTAGACCCCAGGTCTCTTGATAGTTAATTCTGCACAACCTTAGCTCCTCCAGTATTTGTGACTTGCTTTTGCGCTTAGCAAATTCATCAAACATATACTTCCAGGTAAAATGGTAAACACCAACACAAAGAACACCAGTGTTTGGTGTTCAAGGTCACTTGTCTCATCTACTGTGACATTTCTTTTTCTTTTTACTAACTAGGGTCTCATTGCATAGCCCAGGCTGGTCTCAGACTTGTGCTGTTCCTGCCTTGGCCTCCTATAAGCACTAGGATGTTGAGGTACACTTCACTATGCCCAGTTTAATCTATTAACATAGGTTCTTGTTCATTTTCTTTTTTAGCCTTGTTCCCTTTCATGATTTGGTTAAATTTTCTCACTAGGACCTAGAAGTAATGAATTCATTGGAGCTTGTCTTTAGTGTCTCATTTTCCTTTCCCATTTCCCTTTGAAGATGCCCTGGGCTAATTATTAGTAATTCTCTCTTTGTATTAGTATTTTATTTAGAATAAATTAATGAAATGAAAATAGTCTAAACTTATTTTAGTTCTTGGGTAAAATGCTGAGATTTATGTTATGATTGCTTCACTAGTGAAGTTTGATAACCAGTTGTAGAACCCATGAACCTCCTAAGTGAGGGATATAGGAGATTATTTCTTATGATTCATCTTTTGACTGATTTTTGAATACTTTTATATGATCATAACTTTCTTCATTCAAAGACAAAATAATTTTTTAGGCACAATACAGCATGTTTTCACCTTTGAAATTTCCAATGCTTCTAAAGGAATGAGACAAAGAAAGTCCAGGAAGAGAGACTTCCAGACCCTCCATGAACCCCATTCCTTATCCCACTGCTCCATTCTGAAGTCTACAGCCCTTTGTACCTTGGATACTGTTCTTCTACCCATTGCCTCTACCTTTGAAGTCTTTCTTCATCAGCATTTTTTCTAATTATTTTACCCTGTAGCTAAGAGAACCTGACCTAGGAGCCCCAACATCTGCAACAGCACCTTGTTGAGCATTTCTATTTCAATGTCCCCAGGGTAGTAAGCAAGGGGAAGGACAGCTCACAGCGGCACTCTGTTAGGCCATCTGACAAGGCAAACACGGAAACATCAGCAGGTGAGTCTGGACCGTCCCCATCTGAGAGGACAGGACGGAAGAAACATCTGTCCCTGCTTAGCAAGGGACCCTTGCTTTCTCTGTCCTCCTACGGTGTCATTTCCGGTTTAAAGCTATTCATTAACCTCATGAGCAGCTTACATTGAAAGTTTCTGAAACGAACAAGCAAAACCACTGATATTTGTTTGCTTTGAGAAATTTTCATGATTGGGGAAAAAGAGAAGAAATATTCAAGAAGTCAGAAAACTTTTAAAACTTACTTCTCAAGACAAATTTCTCCCTGTCCTAATAAACAAACAAGTTTTTTTTAAAAAAAAAAAAAAAAAAAAAAACCCTCTTTCTAATGTAGCTGAAGTCACTAACAAACAAAAGCCCCCTTTACCATATGTTTCCCATTTCTCTATCTGAAATTCTGCCACTAATTTATTGATAGAAGTTTCCTCCTTTTCTTGTTCTGGGGGTGGGGGGATGGCAAGGGGCATGAGACAATGCACATGAGTCCATGTATTCCACTTTGCCAAGAACTAAACTTACTCTCACTCTTTTGTACATGGATAGAAGGATAGAGAAGGTCCTGGTTGGGTGCTGCAAACTCTAGGGCTATGTGTAGCAAAAGGAAGAAGGAAGGAGCACAGAAGCAGAAACATCTCCAGACTTGAAAAGACTCTGTCCTTATGCAAGATCCTTGAAGTCCAAAAAAAAGCAAAATTTACAGTGACTCCTTGGTCTCATCAACTCCTGTAAATCTAAAAACTTCTTTCTCTTGATGAGTAATCATTTCTTTTCCAGGAACCATGGGTAAAAAAGAGAGGGAGAATGAGTGATGTATGGAGACAAAAGACAACCAGTACAACATTTATGGTGATCTGGAAAAAATATAGAACAATCTGTTTGTGCACATTTGGTTTTCTGCAAGTAACATCAAAATCACAAATTGCTCATACTATCTCTTCTGTGTGAATATGTGAAGAAATCTATCTAGGCTCCCATGGCAATGTCAACACAAAAATACAACATTTACCTCAAAGAGGACAAAAGATAGCTCATTCTTAAACCAGATATATGCCCATGGCCTGGGAGTACAGATTTGCATTATGTTAAATTTTATGTTCCAACTTATTAATAGTTTCATCAAGTTTCTAACAGACCAGAGAAAAACAAAACAAAACAAAACAAAATTTAGATACTTTTTGAATATATCAGTAGAAACACTAGATAACCATGTTCCTTAAGACCAGGGAAATCTTACAGGCCTTGGATGCTACCTGACTGCATTCTGAGCATGTTGGTTGGTGAAAGCTGTCTTGATGGTTCCCAGAGAATTTCTCCACAAGCCATGAAGATTTTAATTTACAAACAAAGAAGGGCAATAAACAGCTGTTACAGGGACCAAAGGTGATCTGAGGTGACTTGGCTCTTGACATGCAACATTCCAAACTCTCCACAGACATTGGAGTTCCAGTCAGATAACCAGCCTTGCAAAAGTTCCTATGTGAGGCATGGTTCTTACCAGAAACTTTGGTTCATACCAGAAAAGTGAAAAAGATAAGTTGTGAATGATGACAGGCTGGGAGATACAGTATCAGAGCCTTGTAGGCATAAGTCACAGGTACCCCTTCAAACTTTGAGGATGCATAATTTACAGATGGATCTAGGATCCTGAATTCCCTCAGGAAAATATTTATCTGTCCATTCATTCATTTGATGGATATTAAGGAAAGACAAGAGAAGGCCCCGTGGTTAGAGTTTAGGTGTTTATAGCTCTGGCAGAAGACCTGAGATCATAAGCCCCTGTAATTTCCACTCCAGAAGAACCAATGATCTCTGCTGGCCTTCTTAGGCACAAGCACTGAAGGACACGCACACGCACACACACACACACACACACACACACACACACACACACACACACACAAAGACATCCTTACATAATAACTGGCAGCCGAATAGTAATAAGTCACCTCTCAAAAGACAGAGAATTGTGATAGAATTATGAAATGGCATTCAACTTGGAGAATTAGATTGACCAAGTTGTGTATATGTGTGGTCATATGTTGATAAATAAGTTATATGGTATGCATAGGAATTAAAAACCTACTTCTTGATGAAGAATAAACTGTTAGACCAGGTTACAGCAAATGAACATAAATAAGGAAGCAGAATGCCTTCCTTAATTGTGTGGCGTTGTACTGAATGCCAGAAAGTTAATCATTTATAAAGAATAGAGGTTTATTTAGTTCATGGTTCTTCACTTGGACTCAGCTAAAAGGCCAATAAAATTCTGAAGGCTGAGAATATCTCTTGCACAGTGCTAGAATTTGTTTAATATCTTGTGAGGACTTTCCTGCTAATCGTAACATGGCAGAAGGCATTGCATAGTAAGACAGAGAGAAAGTAAGCCACAGAGTACTAATGTTTATGGGAGAGCCACTCCCACAATAACTCATTAATGCACTAATTAATCAATTCAGAAAGACAAATATCCTTTGCCTCAACTATTCCCAACGGTTCCACCTCCTAACAGTAGCAATGTGAATTTGAGGATTAATCTTCCAATATATAAACTCTATGAAACAAAGATTCAGACGGGAAGAAAAGGGTTATTGCTGATGGATGACTCTTACAAGTCATATTAATATACATTCACTCACTCTATAAAGAAACCTGGGGAGCCACTGACATAATTCAGTCAAGAAAGTATCATTATCAAACCTGGTTATGAAGAAGAAGCATTTCATTGTCCATCCACTGTGGAGCATGCATTGGAGACGTTTGAAGACAGAGACAGAAAAAGTAACAATGAAGTTATTGTGTGACTAAGGGACAAGTAATGGAGCTGACACCAGAGAGCTAGCCTTTGGGATGAAGAGATGGCAGTAGAATTGACAACTATATATAAAAAGAAACCATAGAATGTGATAGCAAATTAAAGGAGAAGATAGAAAGAAGAGCTAATGTTCAGGATGGTCCTCCATCACTTAAATGGTTTCCTTATGTGATTAGTAGATGACGGAGCCACAAATCTAACTGAAGAACTATAAGGCAGAAAATCTGGGGCAAAGATGAGGAAGCTGTGCTATGTTTAAGGAGACCAAGCAGCTTCCTGTTGCAGAGTTTTAGCATGTCATCCCACAGAGATGTACAGTAGACCTACTCAAAAAGCTTATTTGAGAAATGGAGATTGGCTGAAAACTAGAAAATTTAAGCTTTCAACACTGGAGGTAAGTTGAGTAAGTATACAGACTTAATGGAGGAGAGGTAGAAAACACAGAATGGGGAGGAGAGAATATTAACAAATTCCAGGAAGGTAGGAAGTGTAATTATCTACCGTATAGTTGAAAGAAGAAGTATAGGAAAACTTACTGCAACATTTAGAATGCTTTCTGTCATGGCAATATAAACTTTAATACAAAGAAGTTAAACGATATGGAGACGATGTTATCTAATGCATCAGTAAGTCAAACATTAGAATGATCATAGGCAGGGACTGGGTAATCCAATGGTTTAATTATAATCCTAAGAGTCAGGTTCATTCCATGTCTGGCACCCTCAACAAATCATCTATTCTCATTATGATAAGAAGCTCCAGTCTATATAAGGCAATATTGGAAGACAGAGTAAAGAGCCATGTGAGGGGCTCTGCTTTGTCAAGGAAAAGCACTTTGCCAGAGCTCTTTAAGAGAACCTTAACCCAATGGTCAAGATGTCCTCAGAAGCCTAACCCAGACCCTGAAAAGGAAACAAAGCCGCTATAAGTAAGTTGGAAGAATTATGATGCATTTGCTGGAGTAGGCAAGAATTTGCAAGCTACATAATCAGAGTTGTACATGGGAAAGTAAAAGGATGGTAGGTATGGCTGCCAGGTGAGCAACTAAAAGCGATAACTGATTATTCATAAATTATAAGCAAGAGAAGAAAATATGCTTAATGTTCTTTATTACACATTACAATGGGAGGAATGGAGGTTGAGTGTAGAGTTGGAGAAACAGAGAAGAATTTAGTCATTGAAAGAAATAAAAGAAAGAACTGCCAGAGATGGGTGTGGTGGCTCATGCATTTGAAATGGTGGAAGCAAAATGATCATAATTTTGAGACCAGAAGAGGCTTTAAAAACTGTTGACTGGCATAAGGAGCTAACTAAGGTGTGGTATCATCAATCTCTCCACATGCCAACCTGTTGAATCTATTTTCCTAGGATAGTCCTATATTCAGGTAAAGGAACAAAGAAGATGAAGAAGAACAGCACCATTGTTCTAGAAAGGGCTTTTACCATGAGGTGAGACCGGTGATACAAGACTTGAAGACACTTATCAAGGAGTGTCAGATCTCCGCAGGACCCCTGGGCTCCAGACTGAAGAGTCATAAAGGTGCTGATAAAGCATGAGAAAATGGGGTGATCAGAGTCAAAATGTAGATAAGGTCAAGTGTTGTGAGATGTAGCAAAAGGACAGATTAGGACGCTGGAGCAATGTCCTATGGGGACTGAATGCAGAGGACAGAAATGAAGGACATTGCCCGGGAATTTGAAGATGGGGTTATTGGACTGTATATCTGACAAATGGTAAGAAATCCTGGTATTGCGCCTGGAGTAAAAGAAGTTGATGACTGATACTGGAGATCTCAAAATCAACAAGGAATGGAGGAATATGGGGAGAGGTAGGTGACCAGAAGGAAAACACATGGTATAACTGGGCAGTGTGGCTTGAAGGAACAAAGACCTTTGCCATGAGAGTTGCTGAGGGTCTGGAAGTGGTGTCAACATGGGCAGGTGTCACATGGAGCTCAGTGATGTTGGTGAGGACAGCAGAGGAGGCAGAGACTTTCAGATCTTACTTAAGAAAAAGGAATTGAGAGCTTTGTGCTCTCTGGGGGCACAGAAGACTGGGTGTTACCACCCCACTCACCAACACCCCCAAGGGATTCTCAACACATTTGACAAAACAGAAAGTTGCCTGTCTCAAGCTCAGGGCTTTCTTCTGTACTTAAAAGTCTTCCATCTACCAAGGAAAGGGTTTCAAAGTGACCATGACTTCCACACTTGATAAAACATTAACAATGTCATTACTAATGCAAGGAAAGCTTCTTATGCCAGAGCAAATAAAAATAAAGGTGTGAGTTCAGATATGAGACAATGTGGCTCTGAGCAGGAATTTACGTTTCTGCTCAGCTGGCTGCTGCTCACCCCTACCTGGCTATCTCTCATTTGCATTTCTGCTTTCTTTTCTCATTATGGTCACTATTTACTTGAGAGATGATAGACCCTCAGCTGAGGGTGGAGTACAATTAGCATATAAACAGGTTTTTTTTTTTTTTTTAAGAACTGAGACAGAAAAAGACTTTACAGCCTGCTAATGCCTAGAGACTTGACCCCCAAATAATCAAGAAAAAGGACATTTGGGCAATCCTTAGCCAGCCCTAAAATTACCCCTGCTTTGCTTTGACTAACCTAAGAGTGTCATCCTTTAATTTAGCTGCAAGCTGCCACCAGGTTGACTTTAACACTCTACACAAGCTCTTAGTACCAAATACACCATCCTCAAAGGAAATATGATGTAGTGGGAAACTAAAGATCTTAAGTGTGACAAATCTGAGCTCCAGAGCTAGCCGCCATGTTAAGCTTAATTTCCTTTGACAAGTTACATGATCTCTGAATAATAACAATAGACATCATCATTTACAGGAGGCTTTAAGTGACTTGATTTCTTAAAAGCCCCAATTCTGTCAACTTTCTGGAATCAGCTTCCTCCCATGAAATAATTGGAGCCCCTACCTAATATTTAATTTATGTATGTGAGTGTGCTGTCTAAATGCATGTATGGGAACCATGTGTGTATGTGTGTGCAGAGTTCTGAGTAGAGTGTTGGATCTCCTAGAACCCTGAGCCACTATGTAAGTGTTGGGTCTTGTACTCAGGTCCTCTGCAAGAGCAACAAGTGCTTTTAACCATGGAGCCGTCTCTTCAACTCCCAACAGTTGTGTTTTAAGGCAGGTTCCAATGTTCTTCAAAACTCCTGTGGCCCTCTCACATCTTGGTTCTTCCTGAGATGCCATCTTCTCCCTTCCACTGAAGGTTAAATCCAGCCCCTTCTAATTAGGCCTCCATGTAGCACCAATATAACACTTCTTCCTAAAGGTTTGGTGACAACAGAAAAAGAAAGAGACTGACATTCGCTGTCACACAAAGAATATCTGATCCTCCTCTTACAGACCCTAGCCCACAGCTGCTGTGGACCTAGGATTGTACCTTCTCACTGTACAGTGTCTCTCATTCTCTCATTTCTCAGCTCCAGGGCTAAGGAGCATGCTCCTTTATAGCTTCACAGTACAAGACACTTTCACATTCCTTTTCCTCACATTGTGTCTTTTGGGTTTTACCTTCAACAACCATGAAAGGCCCTTTAACTTGAGTTTCTAGTGTGGACTCTACCCTAAACAATAGAAAATGTGCTTTGAATGTTGACATGGTAATTTTATTTTTTCCATCACCGTTTTAAGATCACATTTTTCTTCAATTTTCCCTCTCCACTGTAAGTGGAAAGGGAGGGGATAAAACATCACCCTCCCCTTGACCCTGGCATACTCTCAGGTCATATGAGTCTGAGTTTCACTGTCTGCTCAAACAAGAGTCACTTTGAACCCTCACAGCAACATTGTGGACTGTATATTATCATCACCATTTTACAGGTGGTAAAGCTAGCCTTAGGGACTGAAGTCATTTGCCCAGTGTCACAAAGATAATAAGTTGTAGTATCAAAATAGAACTCAGGGCTTGGGATAGGACCCTCTCAGATGCCAGCTTCCATACAGAAATTCTAGCTACCTTGAGGTCACCATGTTGAGAGAAAGCTCAGTTAGCTCTATGGAGCTGGGAATGCTCCAAAGAAGCCACCAAGGAAGCAGGCCTGTGAGTGAAGCCTTGGCTGTCTCGGTACCCATTTATGTAGATGTGTAATCAGAAGTTTTTATCCAGCCAGATACTCTCAAATAACAAGCAGATGCTTCCCAAATAATTTACTCAGAAGCTTAATATTATAGTAACTTATTACTAACCAGCTCTTTCACTTAAATTAACCCTTATCTATGTTTAGCCACATGGCTTGGTACCTTTGTTCAGTCCAACATTCCCGTCCCTTTTCCTCTGTGTCCCGATGGTATCTGCTTTTCTTCCTTTTCTCTTCCCAGAATTCTCCTAATCTGGTTGTCCCACCTCTACTTTCTGCCTGCCTACTGGCCAATCAGTGTTTCATTAAACCAATACAGATGATAAAACTTGACAGTGTACAAAAGCGCTATTCCATAGTATGGATGAGAGAATGAACCCAGGCCACATCACAGGGAAGAGAAGAACCTTGTGGCTGATCTCTATTAGGATTAACTGTTTCTGTTTTTAAATCTAAAATGTTAGAGGCCTTGGGGGAAACTCCCCTAAAGAGATGGATCATTTGAATGCCATATGATTTTCTCAACAGCAAATTATTCCTGAAGACTTTATCTTAACTGTGGCAACAAAGGACCTAGCCTTTGGAAGAGGAACAGAAGGAATTTTCAAAGTCTAGACCATGTCTTTCAAGAGCAATAGATTATATATACATATATATGTGTGTGTATATAATATATATGTCTCTCTTTACCCGTATACATATGTGTGTAGGTGTGTGCATGTATATATGTGTATATGTGTTAGTGTATATATGTGTGTAGGTGTATGCATGTATATATGTGTATATATGTGTGTAGGTGTGTGTATGTATGTGTGTATATGTGCATATGTATATGTGTGTATGTTAATTATGTGTGTATATGTGTGTATGTGTGTGTATACATATGCCTAATGTTTTCTCTACAGACAATGCTAGAAACTTCAATAGCTAGCCAAGAAATATCCTGTAAATATCCAATCCAATAGCACAAAAAGCAGTTTTACTTATCATGTTTTTATCTCCATATGTTTGGGAAACAACCTTATACTGTTCATTTGTTCATTCATGTACACCTACAAAATGCATCCGTTGCACTTGAAAACATCATTATCAGCAATGCAATCAAGCTTTTGTAAGCTGACACATAGTACTTGCTGTGAAGATCTACTTTCTAAGTATCAAGAGCTAGAGCTAATTCATGGAAAGAAGCCAGAATCTCCTAGGGAGGAATTGACGTAGATTTTATACATTTACTCCCAATACTTAAATGAAGGAACATGTATTACATCGTGGTTTGAATGAGAATGCTTCCCATAAGCTCATATATTTGAATGCTTGTTCCTCCATTTTTGGAACTGTTTGAGAATGATTAGGGGGTATATCTCTGGGGTGTGCTTTGAGATTTCAGAAAACCCATGTCAGCTTTCTTCCTTGTGCTTGTGGGTGGAGATATAAACCCTCAGCTTCTGGTCTAGCACTATGCCTACCTGCTCCCTCCATGATAGCCATGGCCTCTATTGTTCTGAAACTGTGTGCCCCAAATTAAATGTCTTTTTTTAATATAAGTTGCCTTGGCATTGTATTTTTGTCACGGCTTTTAAAAAGTAACCAAGACATATTAGTTATTTTTCTTGATGCTGTAACCGAAGACCTTTCAAAACACAAAGGAAAGAAAGGTATGTTTTGTCTAACAGCTCTTGGCATATAGTCCATATTAAAAGGTAAGGCATGTCAGTGGAACGAGCTTTTGCCCGCAGTAGCAGGAGGTCACTTACTCACACCTTGCTGGATCAGTAATAAAAGAAGGGGAACATGAGCATTCAGCTGTCCCACCCTTATTAAAACTAGGATACCAGCACAGGAGATTGGCCCCACCCACTTAGAGAAAAGGTCCTCCTCCTCAATTAATTTCTGAAGACACCCTCACAGACATGCTCAAAAGTATGATTCCTTAATGCTAGAGGAGTTTCTTCATCAACTAAGTTTATGAAACTAAGCATCATAGGAAACAAGATTATCCCTGACTGTATTCTGTTGCCATAGAATATTCCAAAGGCACCAGCTGTGAGAAGGGCCCTGAGTCCTCACTGAAGCAAACTGAGATTTGCACAGTTGGACCAGACATCTCATGGATGAAGCAGCAATGGCCTCACAGTGGAACCCCAAGAACCATAGCAGTGTCCAGGAAACAATGATTGAGAATGAATGTGTGAATAGAAAGAGCCGTTCCCTTGGAACCTGAGCCTGCTGTTTTTAAGGAGATGTGAAGAAGGTCTAGACCTGAGAAGTGACAGCATGTGGCCACTAGAGAAACAAGTACCCTAGAGTGATCAGGCCCTCCTCTGTCACCTGCTATGTTTGAAATCTGGCTCCCTTCCGACTGAATCCTTTTGGTCCTGTGTGGTTAAACAAAATATGAACTTCTATAAATTAATACAGATGGTAATCCTGATGTAATGACCTGATGAAATACAAAGCACTTTTCATTTGGCAATGGGTGCCACATGGTATGGTGTGTAGAGTAGCACTTCATTGATAAGTAAGTGATAAGTACCTTACACACATGCAAAGGACAGTCTGCCTTCCAGTCATGAAATACGTCACCAGCTGCCTTTACCGGTAGAATAATTGTTTTCCTTTATCTATTTAATTGCATGGATTTTTCAAACATTCTATAATTTTTCCATGGAATTCCCTTTATAAAAAGGAAGATGTATATCAAATATAAAAGACTACTTAGCCCATACTCTGTCAAACAAGTGCCCCTGTTGGTGACCTTAGAAGCCTACAGCCCAAGATAAATTCTACATACTCTTGTTGCTCCTGTGATGGTAGCAAGAGATGGGAGTCCTGGGCTGGGCAGCAGATAGAGCCTTCAGCATGAATCTTTCAAGGCCTGTTTCCTTAGCTAGAGAGAAAACCCCTAACCCTACGACCAAACAGGGTCCCCTCTGCAGGTAGGTGGCACTGATGAGGCATTCACTCATAGCTTATTCTCAGGTGAGGTTCCCACAGGGCTCTCTAGCCTCAAACACATACTTTGCCATTTTGCTTCCATAGTAGCCAGAATTACAGAGCAGCAGACAGTCTCGCTCTCCTGCAGTTTGCATAGCATGGCCTATGTTCCAGGGATCATGTCTTTTATATATATATATATATATATATATATATATATATATATATATATATATATATATATATATATTATGTATACAGTATTCTGCCTACAGACCACAAGAGGGCACCATGTTTCATTTCAGATGGTTGTGAGCCATTATGTGGTTGCTGAGAATTGAACTCAAGACCTTTGGAAGAACAGCCAGTGCTCTTAACCACTGAGCCATTTCTCCAGCCCCAGGGATCATGTCTTTGTCACAGACATTTCAGAACTGTCCTCATGTGGCAGGGTTGAATCAGCAGGTACACAGCCATGAAAGTTCTGACTATAGGCCTTCAATAAACCAGAGGGAGAAGAACACAGAAGACTGTCCAACAGGATGGAGAAAGATACTCTTAAAATAGAGCTGTGTGAGTACAGACACAATTGACTCTTCTTCTGTAGCCAAAATGACTGACTGCTCCCTGGAATCAGTTCTGCCTCTCCCAAGTGAATCATCTCACCTTCATTCCCAAATCCTCTGTGATGGTTCAGTCCTCACTCAGCAGTAGCCAAGACTCTTTCTCAAGTGTCAGACGCCTTCAGTCCATTATCTACGCACCGACAGAAGGATTTCTTATAAACCAAGCTACCCTTCCTTACAACCAGTCAGTCATCCGCCAGGCCTTCCATGTGAAGGCCTAACTGCATAGCGTAGCATTAGAGGCCTCTGCCAAGGTAACTATAATCTATCTTGCTCAATTGAGCTGTCTCTTTTATCTTTCTTTCCTTCCAATCTTCAGAAAGGCCTACAGGCATCTGCTACAGAGAACACACACACACACACACACACACACACACACACACACACACACACATACACACACAATCTCACCAAGAAAAGAAGAGAGGGGTGGAGTGTGAGAGAGAGACAGAAAGACAGAGACAGAGAGAACATTAGAAAGGCTAGGCTTAGCAACATATCTCAAATATAATGCAGCCTAGAATATCTTTTTTCATAATCTCTGCTTGTCAAAATTCTATTCACTCAATATATTTAAACCAAACCTCTAAGGAGCAGCCAGAATAGAGCCTTTTGAAAACCCCAGATCAGAAGCACTTTGCTTACATCTTCTTGAATGTGCTTATCCCACTGTGCTTTACAGTCCTCTGGATAAATCTCCAGCTCCCAGAAAACAAGTGCTGCGTTTTATTTCCTGTGTGTAGCCCACACATGGCTTGCTGCACATGGTGGCAAATACTTGTTTGCTACTCAATAAAGAACTGTGTTTGTGTCAGCTTTGTCTCAACACACATACGCACACACATACACACATTTAGGGAATATCAGAGCTCAGTATGGTCCATAACTGCTTTCATATGGCTGGAAGTACTATCGGCTCCAAAGATTGGCATCCTGATAAAAATTTATAATTTAATTTTGTTCAGGTTATTTATTTACACTGTTAATCTCTCTGTGTGTGCTTCTCTGTGTTCGTTTTCTCTCTCTCTCTCTCTCTCTCTCTCTCTCTCTCTCTCTCTCTCTCTCTCTCTCTCTCTCTCTCTCTGCCTGCCTTGATTAGATAGAAACTCTCAGCTACCACAGCAGCACCATGACCACCTGCCAGAAGCCACTCTCTCTGCCTGATGGTTTTGGACTCTAACCCCTGGCACTGTGAGCACTTAAATTATTTCTTCTATAATTTGCCTTGATCCTAGCGTCTCACCACAGCAATAACAAATTAATTGAAAAAGGCATGAGCCTTTCTCTAACCTGCTGTCTACATTGTGATGACCGCTCACTCGCACACATACGCCCACAATTGCAGTCTACCACAAGGTGATGTGGCTAAGAGGGACATCAGGTGTCAGACTTTCTTTGATACCATTTGGAATTCCAACCCAATAAATTATGAGCCAACTAAATCTTCTTTCTTTAAAAAAATTAGTTCATCTCAAGTAGTTTGTTACAGAAATGAAAAGCTGCCCAATGAAACCTCTCCCGGCCGGTAACAGTTACCCAGGATTTTCTTCCTTTTTTTTTTCTTTTGCATTTTTATACTCTATGTTTTATCTGGAAAAATTTCCAGTCCTGCTATCTTGATTTAGGTAAACCGACCCAACACTATGGTCATAAAAATGGGGCAGTTTATCTTTCACTGTGCCTGGGCTGTGTGCCTAACTTTGTAACTCAAAATAATAAGGATGATTTCTTCTCCATATTTACTGTCTTTTTTTGTAGACAGAGCCATGAGTAGAGAAGAGGGCCCCAGGCCATGTATGAATCTTGGTTTCCCACTTTTAGAAGCACATCTAACTAATGGCCAACTGTGGACCTTTAAGTCCCAAAACCTGGGATGACAGAGTTGAAGTGGCCTTGAAGTTGGCAAGTCTAATCCCTCTTGATTCTGGAAAACATCACTGTGCATGCTTCTAGTTTGTGGGAGGTTATGACGTCCAAATAAAAATGTGTATAGCAATTTTTACTAAAGTCCATCCCTGCATACAAAAGAGAAGTGAGATTACCATTGTATCTGTTGTAGGCATGTGTATGGAAGATCCCAGAAGCCCACCTGACTAAAATCCACCAAGTAGTGAGCTGGGGGTCCCCAGGAACTATCCTGTATGTGTTCCCCAACACCAGAATCAGCACCAGGTGCTCCTCCCAATGCCATTGACACCCATCAGTCACTCAGGTATCTATGACAAAATATGGAGAATGCCTCCTTCCCACGTGGCATTATAAAGTGTTTCCAGGTTGTTAAGGCAGAAAGCCATGTCCCTGATGTCAGTTAACATGCATTCTTTGAAGTTCCCTTCTCCTTCTGGGCACTAGCCCAGGACAAGGCCAAACCTATATTACAGACACTGAGCTTATACCATCCTTTTTGCACTGCAAAGTCTTAGCTTGGTTTCTAGACTAAGACGGTGGCACTTGCTTCATGCTCCTTTAGGAGGAGTCTTCTAGGGCTCTTGAGTGCCTATCTTGTCCATGGGACCAACACACTGGAGATGCCCAGAAGTGTCTGCATTATAATACACCTAACATCAAAAACAAAGATTGGCATGTTCAGGTCTCAAGTTCTCATAGGACAGCTACAGGAGTGTCATCAATAAAGAGAGCCTCACTATCTCATACCTGTTTCCATGTCAACCCACATGGACCTTGGATTCCTTCCCTCCTGTCTCCCTCTCATTCTATCTTTCCAAGAAGAGGGAAGTGCAGTGAGGAGGGTGAAACGTGGACGAAGGGACCAGCAAGAACAAGCACGGAGATGTTTTCCCTCCGTGGTTCAAGCAGACAATGTGTCCTACATTTTGCAAGTTCTGGGACAATGGTGGGAACTTTTTGTTTTTATCCTGTTTTTATGTGTACTCTCCTCCCCTGGGGGAAAGAGACAATACTCCTCCATGGAGTAATCCCATGAATAAGTAGTCAGAATTCCTATGGCTAAGACCTATGGCTGGAGAGCAAGGGAGAAGTCTGGTGTGTTGGCAACTGCTCCCCTAATTCTCCAGAAACTGATCCTAGACAGAGGCAGTGATCCACCTGTAGCTCGAGGCTCCCATTTGTGGAACATTCTTTTTACGAAAGAGCCAACTTGTCTGCCAGCTTGAAACAAAGGCTTCCTTCTCCAAAAGTAGAGCAGGCAGAAGAGGAGGAAGCTGGGAAAAGCTGCACAGGGTGCAAAGGAGTCAAGCTGGAGTCTGTTCTCTCAAGGGTGCTGCACCCACATCTTGGGAATCCCCCTCCAGACACAGGCTAGAACCTGACAGCCCAGATAATCCTACAGATATGTTCTATATAACTAATACAGCATCTTAGGATTTTTAAATTAGTTGGCACATTGAGAGATGCTCTTTAAAATAAAAATTTTTTAAATGTGTTTTATTTTGGTTTGATTTGGTTTATGTCCTGTTTTTGTTATTGTTGTTTTTCTGTGAGTTTTTTGTTGTTGTTTTCTTTTATGTTTTTTTTCTTTGGATAGAATCTTGCTATATAGCTCTGGCTGTCCTGGAATTTGCTATGTTGACCAAGTAGCCCCAAACTCACAGAGATTCTCCTGCCAGTGCTTCTTGGGTGCCAGGATTAAAGAGATACAGCACCTTAAAACTCATAAAATACAGAAAATTGGGTCCTTTAGATGGAATCCAGGCTATCTGTTGTGCCCTGGTCTCGAGACACTCCCCCCACCCAACAGAGACCACTAGAAACATGAACTCTTCGAAATGCAAAAGCAAGGTTTATTGAAATACAAGCAGGGACCCATCTAGTCTTATTAGTGGCTGGAGGAAGTACCTACCCCTCTGCAAACTGAGTTTTTAAAGGCAAAAACCACAAAGTTACACATCAATTAGAGGTCTCAGTATGGCTATAATTCTGATTAGCTCGTTTTTAGGGACTTTCCAGAATTCTTCTGTTATCTTAGCCTTCAGTTTGTCAGGTTGTTTGTCAAATGCTTTTTTTATAGACTATCTCCTGTGCTGGGACATTCTGTGGTTAATTAGTTGCTATCAGGTGACCCTAGGATAGCTCCTGTTTTGTACTTGGTACTCAGTAGTTCTGAGAACTCAGGTCTGCTTCAAGCTTGGGTTAGGGGTTTGCTTAAAATGGAGGCACTTCCCTGGTTCTTCAATCTACTCATCCTTCAGTGTCTGGTAATAATCTGTTATGTGCCAATGATAATTTTATAGGTTCTAGAGCCATATGTTCAATAGACTGACGAGGTTCCATCTTTTGTTGTGTTGAAGAGATTGAAGTAGGCATGTTGGAGGCATGGGAGATAGAAATCAATGACAAACAATAATAAAAGCCTTGGGGGAACCAGCCCCAACAAGGTTTTCTCTCAGGGTCCAAGCGGTATGCTCCTACCAATGAGGAATTGACTTCAAGTTACTTAAAAATATACTCACATACAATATTCTCATTACTTATTTCATCTTTATTGACAGGACTCTTACAGCATAAAGACTACAAGGCATAGGCTCATATACAGGCAATTCAAGGCTTGAATTCCTCAGAGTCACTGAAAGGGGTGATAAGATTTACACAGAGGCAGTAACCACCAGCTTTGGTTTATGACGCAAGGTGAAAATGGCTAGTCAAGACTTTTTCTGGTGGGGGTCAAGTAAAGATAAAATCAACAAAGCAATCTAATGGGAGAAAATCAGGTGCTCTAACTACATTCCTAAATGTAGCTAGGCATAAGGTTAAAATTGTATTGATCAACAAAAGCCATGAACATGTGCTGTTTCTATTAGTTCTCCTAAAAGCAGCTTTTCTGAAGGGCAGGGCTAGTGTTCTTGGTTGCTAGGTGACCCACGCAATGGAGGAAGGTGTACCTCCTTCCCTTGGAGGTTGTTAAACGGGATCTTTTACTAGAAAACAAAGAGACAATAAAGCTCAATTTGTGCAAGAAACGGGACCTGTCACCTTCTAGCTGCTCCGGCCTCGTGGGGCACTACATCAGAACAAATGATTGTTTTTAACCTGAAACTTGGAGTTGGTTGATTACCCTTTCTTTTATATCACAATCAATAAATCTTTAAGTTAGGATCCTGTGTTAATGAATCCAAGAGCAAGTAAGTATAGAGAGTTAAGGGCCTAAGATTAGTGGTTGTTCGGTGTGGATAGTTCTCTTATCTGTAGGAGTGATGAGCCTGGGACATACCAGTGTGTCTTCTATCTGTAGCTATCTTTGGATGTCAGAGGAATGTTTCAAATGAAATACTTTGTCCGAGGGCCAACTCTGTCCAGATGTTTACTAGTAAAGATAATTGCAGGGAGAGCAGACATTGATTCTGCTCTGGGCAAAGGAACAGAGATCTGATTGTGAGAAAAGAGGTCTTGTCTATGTGACTGTGTATATACACACAGCTAGAAGTTATCCTTGTGCCCCAGATGTATGAGGGAAATTGTGCCCAGTAGATGATCAATCACACTGCTATAAATTCCTGGGAAATGAATCCCAAGGAAATAACAAATGGGAAAGCTATAATCACACACAAGAAATTCTCTGTAGGAAACAGCTAGCACATTTAAAGGCAACTAACACCCAAACTCCTTGAGATTTGGCTTGACCTCCACCAGGGCCCTTGGCTCTGATGGGTCAGCCTTGTCAGTGACAACTGAATTCCTACTTCATATTTCTGTAGCTCCCAGCAAAGCAAAGTAATAAATAAAACAAGATCCTTTCAGATAGTAATGAGATATGAGAAGAAAATATTTCAGATAAGCCAGTCCTGGGGTAATGGAGCAGGATGGGACTCAAAAGAGACGTGATCAGCCAGAGACACACCCACCATGAAGCTCATCCCAGGGACCCTAGTGATGGACCTGAAGAATTGAGCTGTCCCTTGTTAGGTTGTAATTTTCCTGTGGTCACATGTCCTTAGTAAAATTTGTTACATGTGCATAGACCGGAATTAGCTGTTTGACAGAAATCCAGACTGTGGTTTCTCTAGGAAACTGAAGGGAAATCTGGAGACATGGTTAGAACAAAGCCAGAGAGGGTCAGCAGAGCAATCTAAATCAAACCTGATGGGAAAGCCTGGGAGCATGTGGAATGCAGAGGTAGTCACTGAGACTTTCAAAGATACCCAGAGAAGAGGCAGAATTCCTGAACCATGCAGGCAGAGACCAGACCAGACGGCTGGCTCAGACAGATGGTGGCCACATGTGTCTAGAAACTAAGAAGAAGGAGAAATAAACCAATGGATGGGATTAGAGTCATACTTGGAAGACTACAAACAGGATCCCAAACAAAAGACAAAGGCTCTGCTTAAAAACTTCCCTTTGCTACTCCATCTTGACAAAGCTGAGACAATCAAGTTCTGAAACATCTGCCACCAAGACCGTATGTCCCCTCTCCACTTGGCTGCTCTGCTCTTCCTGCAGCAGCACAGGAAGGAAGGTCCTCGTGCAGCAGGGTCACTCAGAGGACCTGGCAGATCTTCCTGACGCAAGGCCAAAGGTGATATTCAAGCCAGGGTGTGATAGCTCAGCCTCAGCAAAGCCCAGCAATGGCTTGTTGTAGAAATATAGGACTCTGTGGGATGATTTTGCCAAACCCAACTTTGGTCAATTCACTTGTGTCATTGTCACTGATGCTTTGGTGGGGTGGGCGCTTGCAATGTACTACAATGCTTACAACTTTACACTCCTGGAGTTTATATTCTACTAGGTGATAACAAAGGCAGCATAAGGTAAATGTAGCATAAGGTAAAGGTCAGGCATATTGGAGGAGGGCCACTTGTACCTTTAATAGAGCGAAGAGAATAAAGTGGCATCTCAGTAAATGAAAGTTTTAAGGAAAACCACTCTTGACAAAATCCCCAAAAGGAACCTGTGATGGTGTGTTCTGATGACAGCAAGGGGACCAGTGTGTCTGAGGCTGACAGGGGAACACATAGCAAAGCATGGGATGAGCTGAGGAGGTAAAGGAGTCAAGTCATGTGATCTTCAAAAGCCGTTGCCAGAACTTGTAATCCACCAGTACTCAGGACAAAAATTGTGGTGATCACAGCCCCTGCAGGGTCTGCATGCTTTCATCTCTGTGTTCACAATACATAGCGTATTACCTACACTCTATAAATGCTTGATAGATGAGTCACTATGGGCGAAAGGTTCTCCTTAAGATATGCCAACACACAGTCATCACCTTCAGACACTGTTTCCTCTCTTCTACACTCCACCAACCCCTCCAGCCCTAGAGGCGCCTCCAGTGAAATATAAGACTTGGTATGATCCTTCTTCAAAAATAGATCTTCTCCCACTTTACAGGGAGATATCACACACTTCCAGAGTCCACTTCATATCAAATTCTTAGAGAAAATGTTCAGGAATATAGGTCTGCATGACCAAATTAAACTAGTCATGAATCTCTTTATCTACAGGCCCTCCAGGACTCCTCCCTTTGAGGTTCAGCATCAGCTTTCCCTTTCTGCCTTCCCAGAGTTCCTTCAACAAACACCAAAGACTTGCTTAGGAGGGAATTTCTGTGCAGAGTCAAAACATACATAAGGTACACTTAGTAAGTAGGGGAACTGCTGTGCATTCTGTCTGTTCTCAATTAAATCAGTGCAAGTTCACACACTAAATCCTAGGACCCAAATTAGCTAGGCAACCAATGAAAGATAGAAGCTATCATTCTGCTATTCCCTGTCCTGCCCCGGCCGTCACAATGCTGGGCAAGAACATACTTCACATTCCATGAAGATCAGAATCTCACATTCCTGGGAGAGGTAAGGGCTCAGCTCAAGATATTCTTTATTTTAAAAATATATTTAAAACTTAATTAATTAACTTTTAAGACAGTCTCACAACATATACCAGGCTGGTCTCAAACTCATAATTCTCCTGTCTGAGTCTCCTGAGTACTGATATTTTATATTCTTTAAATTATCTTTACCTGGTGCATAGGGACAAAAGTTGTACATGTCAGTGAGTTACCATGTGTGTACTGATGTATGCATACCTTGTGTGTGTGATGTTCGCATCAGCTTACACATACCTATCTCCACCACTTCCTTCTAGCTTTCTGAAATGTACATTGCTGCTATGATAGTCACCTAGTCCTCAACAGCACTCAAGGACTGTCCATTCCCATCCAACTATAACTTGGTACCCGTCGAGAAACCTTTTCTCTCCCTGCGTCTCTCTGCCACCCCACAACCTGCAATAGGACCTGCTCTGCCAGATACAAGCAAAATTGTTACACCTAGGAAGTAAACGTGACCAAACGTGACCTACAGGAGACCTATGATGAAGTCTCATAAGCACTCTTCAATTTTGACCCCATTTACTCTTAATGTTGCATTAATTTCTTTCTTTTTCACCCTTATTTAAAGTATGCACTCCAGCCTCCCCCTCTCTTGGGCAGTTACTGTCTCAAAAGACTAAGAGAAGGCCAGCACTCTTAAGCTCTGAAGGTCACTGTGCCTATGTGACCAGAGTCAAAAGAGAAGGAACAATGGGGTCAGAGGAAAAGTGCTCTAGAGAGGTAAGTGCTTCAAAGGGAGGCTGCTCAGAGCTCAGCAGAGGTCACTCTGCTCCTTGAAATATACATCTGGTTGGCACACACCCCCATCTTTATGTCCTAAGAAAAAAAGTCAAATGCCTGCCTTGAGATTTCTGCAAATTGCTAGGGAACCTGCATTCTCTTCCCACCTCTGGCTCCAATTTCCTGCCCTCACTGAATTCCTATTCTCCGCTGTCCATAATTTTGCACCTACTTCACCTGGCCCTCTCCTCTCCTCCTAAAAGCAATCATTTTTACAAGCATTGCACGTTAGCAGAATTCTTATTGATGGTTTTTAGGTCACGAAGGATGGGTTACATTTTCTCACCCACAGCAGACAACCTAACATCTGATACTAGCTGTCTCATTTCTTGAACATTCTCTGGGGATTTCACACTGGCCAAGCCTTAATGTGCAACAGCAAGGCTTCTCTCTCCCGCTGTCCCCCAGGAATTCTTTCCACTTCTCCCTCAAAGCATGTATCTTTCTTTCCTGCTTTGCATATCTGGGTGTGCAGTGGGACCAAAATCCTTGGGCATTAGATTTCAGTGACAGATGCTTTAAATGGCAGTCTTTTGTGTCTGTCTCTCCACTGCTATTATAACTAGTTCTAACTCATCGGAACGCAGAAGAGACTTTTATCTATCTTCATAAGGCCATTTACTCACTTGTCCTGTGCTCTGTCTTGCTGTCCTTTGGGCCCTAAGTTTCCTTTTATATTCCTGGCTAACACAGATTCCCTCATCTGGACCTTCACTGCTAAACAGCAGTGGTCACACCATACCATCTTCTAGGTAATCCAGTCAATGACTTCAAAATAGCTGTTTCAAATACCTCTGCCACCGAGTAGTCTAAACCAGGTAGTTATAACCTAAAGTAGATATATACCACTGCCAAGTGCAAGCTGCCAATCTCCTCAACTATCTGCACCTTTGTGCATTTTTCTGAAAAGGCCTGTGGCTCATATACAACTTTTGTAGGCATTTCTAACTTTCTCCCAGGTCTCCCACTCCCACCCCTGAAAATATTTTAACCACTGTTTGGTAGCCAATGAACAGGCCATGCTGAGCTCTACATCAACATCATGGTCTAAGGTGGCAAGTTAGCCTTAAGCCAGATCAAGTAATTGGCAGTTTTGGAAATAGAAGAAATCATTGTAAAAAGCCTAAATGTTCAAAAATACCTGGCATGAGAGTTGTGAAAAAATCAACAGGAGTTTCAAGAGCAGAGAAAATAAAACTATAAAATCTTTCCTTTTCAGAGAGAGGAGAGATTTTTAAATGTGATTTGATAAGTTGATGCCTAGAATTTAATGCACAGTCCCTGGCAAAGTTATCCTGAAATAGACAGTTATGCCTAGGCTTCACATTCTGAAGAGTCTGGCTTTATAATTTTAAAATATTAACCATAAAAATAAAGGTAAATCAGATACCTAGATTTATTGAATCTATTGAAAAAGGATTTTGTTCATATAAAACAATTTTGACAAGTGAACCCGAAGTTAAGGATGGATAGAAGCCCAGAGCCAATTAAAACTAAATAGGAAAGAGATTTAAGTCTGAAAATTGAAGATAAGGGCTGGCAATTATCCTGTCATCTAACCAAACACAAAACTGCACTGCTCTGGGTGACTTGATGTATTTTTAATTATCGTATCAAGCATTTGACTCTAGTTAGAAAAATGAAATTGACCGTGAAAAAAAAAATTCTACTTCCTCCAATAATTCAGAGGGAAAATATCCCTCTGCCTACATGGAGTCTCCACACAAAGACCCAGTGGTGCACAGGCCTTAAAAGCATATCATAAATTGTACAAAAAGAATTCTCAACATCTTTTGAGCAGTGTTTACCTCATATTAATTCTCAATTGAATGTGGAAATATTTAGTTTTGCCTCATTTACATTGTTAATGGTTTTATACCAGATTACAGAAAAACAAATGAGAAAGAAGGTCTTTAAAAATATGCTGAATAACTCACACAGTAAAAATCAACTCAACCTTGAGGCTCCCAGCAAGAGGGAGCCTGCCTTGGACCAGTTCATTAGAAGGTCTCATATGTTTCACAGACAAAACTTCTGCTTTGAAGATGGTGTGAACACCTCTGCCACCCCGGACTGTGCTTTGAACTGACGACCAACTCTTGTGTCTAATTCCCTTCCATGCTTCCTGGGAAACACTTTCCATCTTTTGTTCACATCTTTGAGACATAAGGCAGCTACATCTGAAGGCCACAAAGGTTTGAAGGTTCTGACCCACTGGCATTAAGCCATGGGGGAAGCTGGGCAGTGGAAGCCCTTGGCTGCCAGAGAAAAGACAAATTAACTTGTTGACTCCATTTTTTTCCCTTGCAAATGCAGCGGATTCCACATGCTAAATTACTGTTTCCCAGGAAATGCCAGGTGTCTATTTTCTTCTCTTTCTATTCTAATATGAGTTCCCAGAAATAACCACAAGTTATTGCAAAAGATGCAGATAACAATTGAAGGCCATTTTGCAATATTAAACAACTCCTATTATCCTTGCATTTGTATACGGTAACCTGAATACTGAGGACTGAAACTAAAGATCACTTTATTTTTATCAATATGCTCAAATATGTAATTAAGTTTTATAAAATGAAGATGAAATTCAACTAATACAAGAATTTTATTTCAAATTCTTGTGAGTGAGGGCTAGGATCTAGCTTAAGGGTGGCATGCTTGCCTGGTATGTACAGGGCCCTTGGTTTGATTCTTAGCATCACTTTAAGAATAAGATAGTTGCATTGAGCACTTCTTTTGTGGTGATGGAGAAGATGTGCTTAGATTTATCTACCCATCCAGTGCAACTTACAGACCTTGAGAATTATACATAAATAAAGATAAAAAGTAAGGAGAAGAAAGCAGAGTTGTTAGAGAACCCAAAACTCAAGGACTGACAGAACAGGGAATCCCCTGGAGTTTGTTTATCCTTTGTGGGGTCTCACACTTGGAGCTGCAGACAACAGCAGCCAGCAACACTGACCTCAGACCAATCTGATCTCAGCAAAAGCTTCTCTCTCCTCACCCTCCTCCCCTCTCCTCCCTTCTCTTCCACCTTCGTCCTCTCTCTCTCTCTTTCTCTTCCTCCCCCTCTCTCCCCCCACCAAAGAACAGATAGAGGAGCTGCTTAACAAGTCAGTAGTAATCACAGAATTACTGTAATCACTCTATTCCTGTCAACACTAGAGAATTGAAGGTGTGGTCTCGTTTGCATACAGGGCAGCAAAGGCCAGGTAGGACACTGGCTTTATATACTTGAGAAATTGTAACAAGGTGCCCAGAACATCCATGAAACCTAGCTGCCAGTACTGAATGTCCCATGCCTTCTGATCATGGTGTTAATGGGTACTAGACTAGGACACTAGATGTCTACTTCCATCCAGCAGAAACTAGAGGTCTCTCTCTGTATACTCTGGGGTGGTAGCAGTAGAGGCCAGTGGAAGTCTGGCTTTGACCATCACTAGCTATAACAAGGTCGCTCTTCTGCAAAGTCAATGAAAACCTGGGAACTGGAGCTCCACAGCAACCTGTCAGTAACAAGGAGCATTGCACAAAGGATAAAAGAAGCACCTGGTCCTTACCTCTACCTTGAAGGCATGAAATGTCACTCCATTGCTGCTGCCATGCTGGTCCCAAAACAGCAAACAGAAAATGTAAACAAAACAAACAAAATGAACAAACCAAGAAAATGTTCAGGTTTTGATAGAAAAAAAAAAAAAACACTCTAGAAAAACAAAACAAAACGCGCCATACAACCAAGATCTCCAATGGAGTGAAAAATGGCAATCAATAGAAGCTCACACTGAGGTGAAAGAGATATTACAATAGGCTGACAGGGATTTTAAAGCAGGTACGATAAAAAATGCTTGTGGTAACTACAAGCATGTGTGGAACAAACAAAAATACCAAAAGTATCTGTAAATAAATAAATGACTGGAAAAGTAATCAAACAAATTATAGAATCATAATAAAAATGGGCCAGAGTGATGTCCCTGCTGAACTTGACAATCTAGGTTCAATGCCCAAAACCTTCATGATCAAAAGAGAGAATCACTCCTCAGGCTGTCCCTTGACTTCTACGGATATGATGTGGCACATGGACCTTGCCGTCTCAGACAAAATAAGTAAATGTTTGAAAAAACACAGTAACTCAAGTTAAATGAATAAATATTAAAGCAGGCAACAGTACAAGAATTACTCAAACTGAGCAATGAAGAGAAAATAAACTAGGGAGAAAAATAATTGTGTAGAGACCTGTGGGACTAAAATACAATATATAATTTATTTTAGTTATTTATTTTTTGCTTGTTTGTTTTGTTGAGAGAAGGTGTCTGTTTTGTAGCTCTGGATAACCCAGAATTCTAAGCCTAAGGAAAAATGTAAACAAAACAAACAAACAAAAAAACAAAAAATGCCTGGCAACTTCCTGAGTTCAGAAACAGACATAAATCTACAGACTCAAGAAGCTGAGTTGCCTCAAACAGGATACACCCAAAGACTCAGTTTCAAGTCATTTTAATCAAGCTCTGATAACTAGAAGGTTGTTGGAAGGTTCCAGAAAACATATAAATAGAATAAACTCTCTTCTTATCGCTGAATTTCTAAATTAGTTTTGTTAGTGACGACAAACATTACTGATACTCTCTTATGACTTTAAAAGTCCATGTGGGGTGGGAGGTTGGGTTTATAGATCATTGTAAGTGGGCATAAGGAGAAGGTGACACAGGTACTGTTCACTCAAACTAGTGAGTTCACTGCCTTTAGTAAGCTGTGCAAACACTAAATCCATTCTGACCTGCAAAGAAAACATTTCAAACATTTCAAGAAAGACCTGAAATTGTGACTATGTCTAAATCCTATTTATGACATGTTTTTCTCTATATGTACATATCTACTTTCATTTATAAATTAGATATGGTAGGAGAGTAACAACAATCATAATAAAACAGAACAATTTATCACAATGTACTGGAAAACTATGTAAGTGTGTGGTCTCTCCAAATACCATATTATACTGTACTCATCCTTCTTGTGATGATTTGGGATGATACAACCTACATGATGAGCTGAAGTTGGAAGAGTGTTGCATGTGTTGTGATGTGTATTGTGCTCCTGATGATGTGTTAGAAGGAGGTCCATCCTTCTATTGGTCCTTTATTACTGAGCCAGGATGATACGAAAGGTTAGAAGCCAAGAAAGATGATGGCAACCATTTGGGATAATTGTTAGTCAAAGGTTTTATTTATTTTGCTTGTCCCCAAAATCTACTAGAACAAGGAAATGAGAAGCTGTCTCTTAGGTCACGAGAGCACTGCTGAAGAGGACATAGTCCTCTGGGGATTATGCAGGTGATTTCACTGCTGTCATCTTTCCATGAACCATGCTTCCTCACTCTGTTCTTTAACGTTCAGTGGTGTTTACATGACTGGCTCTACTTCAATTTCTTTTTCATCATCATTTCCCTCTTTCTCTGCAGACGACTCGGTAAGTTCTCCAATTCTTCATTTCTAACTATTTTTGATGACCCTCAATGGGCTCTTCCACTTCATCAAGCATGCCGGCAAATCTTTCTCTACCAACTTGTCTTGCTGCATGAATGATTTTTCTCAATTTTCCATCGACCCTAGGAAGCTTTTAAAGCATTCTTGACTCCACTTCATAGATCCTTCCAAAAGGCCTTTGCTACTTCTGGTTTTAACTCATGAGAGTTAAATCATGAATATGATTGGATAAGAAATAGTGAATGGTTTTCAGAACTGCAAGGGGGTCTGTATCAAATTTTTTTCAAGTACCCAGAAGATCTATGTAACCTTGACAAACCAAATGATGTCCTGGCTAAGGAGATAAATCCATAAGGTTCTGCTTGGAAATACAAAATATAACCTCCACATTTTCATTTTCATAGCAACAGATTCAGAATGGCCAAGTGCATTTTCCATTATGAATAAGAATTTAAATTCCAATTCTTCCTTGAACTTTATGTATTTTTTCTGGAATAAAGCACTGTTAGAAACCATCCTATAAGAAAATGCTTATCCCCCATGTTATCTGATTATGACTCCAGAGGGTTTTGTTTCATTTATTTTTGTTTGAGTGTGTATGTGTGTGTGTGTTCTCCTCTACATATTATATCTGGGTTTGCTGTGTCCTGAAGAGTTGATACATTACTGCTGTCAGCCTGCCCCTCCAAGTTTAGTTCCCTGGTGCCTCTTTTGCAGCTTATTGAATGTAGATCTATTGGGTATCCTCTTTTGGAGAGACCCAGTTTAATTATAATTAAAGGCTGGCTTTGGATGATGTTGTTTTTCTTAATTAATTTCAACACTGCCAGAAATGTGGTGGCAGCTTCTTCATTGGCACACATCGCTTTTTCTCCAATTTTCATTTTTTAGTCCAAACTTATTTCTGATCTGTGTGACTATCCCATCTATGCATTAAGCACTTTGCTATCACTCATTTTAGAGAATCCATTTCTGAAGTTTTTGTGTGATGTTTTTGAGTAAACTACATTGCCATCAATTACCACACTCTAATGACTTTTCCATTCTAAATAACTTCTGATGTGTTTCAGCCATAACTCTTGTGGTTTGAGGTAACACAGCAAAGCTATCACACATTTCTTTCATTCTCTTTTTATTTTTTTAATTTTGTTTTGGTTTTTCAAGATAGAGTTTCTCTGTGTAGCTTTGGACCTTGTCCTGAAACTCACTCTGTAGACGAGGCTGGTCTCAACTTACAGAGATCTGCCTGACTCTGCCTCTGAGTGCTGGCATTAAAGACATGTGCCACTACTGCCACAACCACTGTACCACCTGCCACCACCCACCACCACCCCCTAGCTAGCACACATTTCTTTTAGCTCTTTAATACTTCATGAAATATTTGTTCTTAAACCTCAAAACTTTTTTTTAACCTTTATTAAGTCAATAATTTTCACATTGCAACTACCAGCAAAATTTCTCCTGTGTTGGGGACTAGTGTTGAGTAAAATAAATGTTTCTTGAGTAAAAGCATTAAAATACAGCAGCCCACAATCTGACTAACAGGTGACTAACAAGGCATACATACATAAATACACTAGATGGATTGATGTAGCACACGTAAATATACTAGATGAAGGGTCTCATATCCTGAGTATGACAAAGAAAGACACACAAGATCTTACTACGATATCAAGAATGGCATGCACCTTATCAAGTGTTTAATTCTGGAAAATTTTCAAGTGGTATTTTCAGATGTGGTTCATCACAAATAACTGAAACCTCAAAAATAAAAGCACAGAGAAGAAGACTAGTGTATATATAATGTTGTAGTTGCATGAATTTGGTTTGTATTAAATGAGACTGAAAGCCAAATATCAGGGGAAGGCTGAAATATCAGAGAGAGGAAGCACCACAGTCACTTCTTACCCAGCTGTCTTGCAACTTCCTCACCTCAATCCTGCTCTCTTCTGTAAGTTGCTTCTGTTCTGCTGGGTTTCTACAGTCCTTATTTATCCTATCCCATCCAGGTTAGGATTAAAGGCTTGTAGCCTTGAACTCACAGAAACAGAAGAAGTTCTGTCTCTGGAGTTATGGGATTAAGGATGTAGGTCACCACTCCCCACTTTCCCTGTGCTGGGATTAAAGGTGTATGTAATTGACTCTCAGCTGCTTATCCTTGTATTCAAGGATCAAGAATTTCCTGAGCTGTCTGCCTAGGAGTTGACTGTGTGTTGCCTCTGATATTCCAGGATTTATTAAATATCTAACAAGTATTCACATAAGTGATTCTTAGGACAACTGTTTTTAAAGCTACACAAAGTTGTGTACTCAAATACACAATAAATAAATAAAATGGAATTCTTAAATTGTTCAGTTAACTCATAAGAAGTCAGGGGAAAGAAAAGAGAAAAATCTTTAAAGCACAATAGAGAGAAATAGGAAAGTAATATCTTACTTCAGTACTATTAATAATTATATTAAGTATAATACCCAAAATACTAAGAAAAAGACAAGTATTGGGAGTGACCCATGTATGTGCTCAGTACATAAAACTTCAAATTTCACAATACAAGCAGAAATGAGAAAGTTCTGCTATACAAATATTACCCAAATGGAAGTTGGGTTGGCTGCATTAGTACCCAATAAAATAGACTTCAGAGTCTAAATTCAAATTTCAGACCCAGAGGAAGCCACTACAAAATTATAAAAAGAGTAATTTCTCTAAGAAGACTGAATACTCTTAAATATATATTCACTATACAAAAGGGCTACAAAAATATGTGAAACATAAACTGATAAAACTAAGGAAAAGAGAACCCTTTAATTATAATTGTAGAGTTCATACTTCCCTCTCAACAATGTTTAAACAACTCACAGAAAATCATCAAGCATAGATAGGCTTATTTAGACCATCAACCAACAGAATTTAGTTGACAATGATCAAACACTTCACCCAACAAAAGCAGGATATAACCTAATACTGAGTGTGAGCAGAACATACAACAACATAGATTATGTCCTGAGCCAAGAAACAAGCCTCAACTAAGAATTAAAATCATACACAGCTCCTGAGCACAGCAGTCTCTAAAAGTGATAAGAAAATTTTTCTGAATACTTGAAAATTAAGGAAAATACTTTCAAATTAAAAAAGATAATTTTAATAATTGGTGGGTCAATAAAATCTGAAGGGAAATTTTTAATACTTGTACATGAATAAAAATTGTAATGTAACATATCAAAACATAAAGAAGGACACTGAGTACACTCATTTCACAGACAACATGTTAGAAAGGAGAAGAAGTCACACATCACTCATAATTCTTTAACCTACTTAAATAAAGAAAAAGTAAAATAGCCTACAGTGACATGGAGGGAGGAAATAATGAGACTCATAGCAGAAATAAATGAAATAAAAGTAGAAAAGTCGTTGAAAATTAAAGTTCATTGAAACTGACAAAACTCTAGCAAAATTAGCACCATCAACATCAAAAGTAAAAATGAGAAAATAAATAAACTAACAGTGTATGGATGATATAGAATACTGTTACAGACACAAAAAAACATTAAAAATTGTAAGTAAATCTCATAAATAATTGTATATGCTTTAATTTAACAAATAGATTTAACAAACTCTTCAAAACCCTAGCCTGCCATAGCCCTTGCCATATGAAGCAGATCATTTCGTATCTGTGTATTATCACAAGTTGAATCTGTAATTTTAAAATTTCCAAAAGAGGAATTTTCAAGCCCATATCATTCACAGAACTGTACCAGGTATTTGATAACGGATCAATACCAATTCTACACAGAAAATAGAAGAAAAGCAAGCCTTTCCCAACTCATTCCCTGAAGCTAGTGCAGCCTGATTCCAACACCAGATAAAGATAGCACAAAAAGTGAGAAAAGAGAAACTCCAAACCACTGTCCCTCGTGGATACAAACACAGAACCCTTGAAAAAACAGAATTCATGAATAGATAACGGCCCATTATACACTGAAACCAAGTAGAGTTTATTCCAGGGAAGCAAGTCTTTGCCCATATCTAAAATGTAATTCAACTACCATTTTATTTAGCCAACCTAATTTCTAAACATTTTCTAAACACTTATCTTCATACCTACAGATAAGTGTAGTTCCCAACTCTCACCAAAGATACTTCTCTTTACAACAGAGATCAATACAGAGAAGAAGAAGAAAAAAAAAACCTGTTCAAAATGAAGAGAACAAATGATTATGGGGTGTGTGACTCCAGTGGCTACATTTACAACACAACTCCTGCACCTTACGATCAGAAAAGATTGTGGAAAATGGGGCAGAAAGATTTTAAGAGCCAAAGCACCAGAAAATCTGCTGAGTTTGTGTTGTGTGGTCATGACAGGGAAGCCACATTGGTGATACTTCAGCAATATGGCTACCTATGAAAGAGCTGAACAAGGACTACCACCAGCCATGCTGTATGGAAGGGGGAGACCTCACCCAGCCCTACTACAGCTACTAAAGAATACTGGAAGCGTGAGAAGCAGTCTTTCCCCAGGAAAGAGTTCCCTAAATTGGTTATCCAATACCAAGTGCCCATCTCTGAAATCATGTGTAGGCAAGCAACAATGATCTAACTCAGTCCATATTTATATATGAATGTGTGTGTGTGTGTATATATATATGTATGTATGTATGATGTGTGTGGTGGTGGTGGGGTGTGTGTGTGTGTGTGTGTGTGTATATATATATATGTATGTATGTATGATGTGTGTGGTGGTGGTGGGGTGTGTGTGTGTATAAAACAGTAACAATTAAGACGAGGCCAAGAACAACTTGGGGAGGATGGGAGGAGTTGGAAGGAAAAAAGAGAATAGAACAAAATAACATAACTATATTTTAATTTTAAATTTAAAAAAAAATCAATGAAATCCACTGATCACAAAAATCACATATCATGATAAATATTCTACAGAAAATAGAAAGAGGGAATCACTATCCCAACTCAATTATAACAAAAACCCTGTATCTCAGCAATAAAAAACAGCTGCTCATCCTTTAAGATAATAAGCAAGACTGGTATCTTGTTTGCTCGCAATGCTTAATAAGCTATTGAAAGTGCTAGAATATTAAGAGAAAGAAAATAAAAGGCTTACAGTGGAAAAAAATGAAGAAATGTGAAATAAAGCTGTCTTCATTTGTTAATTACATCATTTTCTACAGAGGGTATTCCATGGAAACTATAAAAACAAATGAACAAAAGTATCCTGAACTAACAGGTGTCTATAAATGCCACAGGACTCGTGATATACTTCATTACATTTCCTAGAAATGAACATATGGATTCCTTAATTTAAAATAGCACAACGTTTACACTAGTCCCCAAATCATTTAGCTGTAATCAGATGTCAATGGAACAAAACATGTATATTATTTGTGTCTTAAATCTTAAACAATACTGATAAAAGTAATCAAAAAATAAAAATAGATATACCTCACTCATGGTTTATAACACTCAGAAAAATAAAAATGCCAATTTCCCCCAAATATATAGACTTTGTACAACTCCTGTCAAAATCCCAGCATAAAAATAACGTTAAATTTTCAATTCTTAGCCTTTACTTCTATTTATGTTTGTTGTCATCCATCCCTCCTATTTAATTCATTTTTAATTCTCTTAGTCTCTTGGATTTTTTCACAGAGCTAATGTAGAGTAAATATCTCAGTGCAGTCAGCTGTGTGCATAGTTGTCTTACAGGACCCAGGGGTGGGCAGTGTACACTTCACACATCCTTTAGACACATGGACAAACTCAGAACCGACTGAAGAGTAAATGAGCAAATGAATGAATGATCACAACATACCCCAGATATTACATAAAAGCCGTTGTTCACTAGGACCTATGAGAAGTAAAGGCACAGAGATGGATAGCCCCAGACAAAACACAAAGAACTCCACAAAGCCAGAGCACAAAGAACAAATATGTGGCTGAAATCATGAAGGTCCTTGTGCAGCTTCTGAGTCTGGATTTAGTCCTGCAAATTGTTTCTTGTGACTGCTGGATGGACAAAGGGCAGGAAATCTTTACACCATTTCCAACTGCCCAGGGAAGGATCTCAGCGGGACTCCTATTTCTCACAAATAAAGAAAAATAGAGACACTGAGACATGTCAGAACCATCAAATGGTACAATGCAGTTGTATGAACTCTCACCCTTGAGAAACTGATAACATACCTTCCACGGTAATCAACCCAGATGTTTGCCTTTGTGAGTAGTTAATACAGAGTAAAGAATGTAAGCTTTAGCGATATGAGCCTGAGTCCATGCCCCAGCCTGTCCCTCTGAGTACATAGGTTACTGTTTGTAAACTCTGAGTCCCTTTCCTTGGCTGTAAAGTATAATATCAGGACCTGGAGAGATAGGCTGACAGTTAAGAATACATACTGCTCTTGCAGATGATCCTAGTTCAATTCCACGCAGCCATGTTAGGAGGCTCACAGCCACCCTAACTCCAGTTTCTGGGGAGCTGATCTCTCTGGTCTCCATGGGCCCTTGCACACACATGCACATGCCCACACACAGATATTCACATATACGCAAGCTTTAAAAAAATAATAGAAAAATAAATCTTTAAAGTGTGTTATAAGAGTGTGTGCCTGTAGGGCGTTTAAGAAAGAAATGAGATTGATGCATGTCAACTTCAGGGTATAATGCCTGGCATTCAGTAGGCAAATAAATTATAGCTGTCCATTTCCTCATCAAAGTCACCAATCTCTGGGTTATAAACTTCAAAACACTTTCATGTGAAATGCTCTTCTTTCTGAAACTGCATTAGAAGCAGAGTTATAACACCAGGAGAATACTTAAGGAAAGCATGATATGCATGAAAAATGATATGTAGACATCCTGCAGGGCTCTCACTAAATACTTGTGGACTGACAAATGTTTTGTCATAGTGTAAAATCATATAGATAGAAAGGGATAACTGCATAAAAAGGTAATTTGGAATCCACACAGAATAATGATTACACTTCAATAAGTATTTTACTTTTTTGAAGCAGTATTAAAGGAAACTGGAAACCATTTTTTAAAATCAAGTTTTCTCTTGCAACTGCAAGGTGAATGCCTATAGGCACAGAAGTTCAGTGTCCAAAGTGCTGGTGTCTTGCTGACAAATTTTCTAAATTAGAAGCAAAGGTGTTATATGTATCAAGAGATGCCATCTGCTTGTGGTGTCTGCAACTACCTCCTTCGAAATGACAGGGAGAAAGAGGCCTGAATCCATAACCTATGACTGATGAACCCATAACCTATGACCCCATAATCCAAGACTCCACTGACATACTTTGTAGTGCACCAACATCCTAAAGACAGAGTTTACCTTATGAACATCTATCTGTTCAACTTCCAGGTCCTGCATGAGACTCTGGGATAGCCATCCAGATGCAGTATGGTCCTGTCCTCATCTAACAAGACACAAACAAGGCATGTCTAGCCATATCAGAGTTATGTACACAGACACACAGGGTGAAGAGAATGGTCTGGTTCCCTGAGGCACCAAGAAAGTACTTTTTAGAAATAGTAACAATCAAGCTGGGCCTTAATACCCTAATGAAGCCAATAAGCAGTAACAGCAGTTCATACAGGAAAATGGCTTTGCCACAGGCTCAAATAATAGGATGAAATAAGATCAATCTATAAGATCTGAAATGTTTTCAAAGGATGTATACTGTATACATTGTGCAGCATACACTCCCTTTGCAGTTGATGGCAAACAATTATTACAGTTGTGTTGGTACATGACCCAGAAGCCCCATAACCTTCCATCCCTATTCTGTGAATTCATCAGATTTACCTAATATTTTTTTTCAATCAAATACCCAAGGTTGATATTGATAGGTCACTAAATAGGCCGCTTTTATCTATTCCTTACTCCACATTGTTCTTCCATTCTTATGAAACAGGACATCCAGATTAAACATATCTCAGGGATGAACGGAATTGATGAGAGGCTAAGAGAGTGAGGAACACAACTGCCAATCATAGGCATCTTGATGACCCAGAAAAAAGAGCCAACGTGCTGGAAGAATCAAGCCTTTAAAATGGTCAGCAAACCAGTGATCTGATAATGGTAGTTAGATTAGTTACACATGTGATGAAGCCTAAGAAATAGCTTCCTCTTCCCTGTGTGAGAAAGGAAATTTTCTCATGGAGAAAAAACAAAAGGACAGTATGTGTCAACTCAGGCAGAGATCTGCAGCACCGTAGGTTATCTTATTCCATGAAAATAGTCATTACAAGACACACAGTCTTCCACAGAAGGCATTACTAGGGGATCACAATATTTTCCCTGTGAACTCAAGAGAAAATACACAAAACCAAAGAAAAGAGTGAAATTCACTTTCTTCTTTAAAATAATGTGGTTTTTTTTTTTTTAATTTCACAGAGATGTCTGAACAGCCATATTTATTGCAACACTGTTCACAATAACCAAGTTACTGTGACTAGGTGGACCAAGTCAGCCTAGGTATCTATCAACAGATACATAGATTTAAAAAAAAAAAAAAGGTGTTTACATACACAGTGTAATACTGTTCAACTATAAAGAATTAACTCTTATTGCTTGCAAAAAAATGGACATAACTAGAGTTCATCATATCATATGAAACAAGCCAGACTCATAGAGACAAATATTTCTCTAATATAAAACCTCCATTTAAAAAGCGAAGCAGTAGAAGGACTTTGGGGGAAGGAAGCCATCAGGAGTGAGGAAGGGGAGAATCCAGGGGAGAAGATGATCAGAATACGTCACACACACATCTTAGTTAGGGTTTGTAGTGCTATGGTAAGACACCATGGCCATAAATACTTAAGGACGAAAGGGCTTATTTCAGCTGACAACTCCATGATCACATTCCATTGCTGAGGGAAGCCAGGGCAGGATCCTGAAGGCAGGAGCTGATGCAGAGGCCATAGAGGAATGTTGCTTACTGGCTTGCTCTCCATGGCTTGCTTAGCCTGCTTGTTTTTTATTTACAGCAGCCAGGACCACTGACTCAAAGGTAGCCCCACCCAAGGTGTGCTGCACCCCTCCCATCATCAATCAAGAAAATGAACTCCATGATTTTCCCACCCACCGGTTTGGTGAAGGCACTTTCTCAATTCATGCTGCTTCCTTTCCAATGGCTCCAGCCTGTATCAGGCTAACACAAAAACTAGCCAGTATAGCATATGTGAAGTGTCATGATGAAACTCACTGTTCTGTACCATTAATATACAATAATAATAGTGATAATAACAACAATAATAGAATAAGTATGTGTTTAAGGCTTGATCAAAATTGCTGGTGGCCGAGTTAAAACTACCACTTCCCAGTGTTATCTTCTCAGTTTCATGTCTCGGGTTTGCCACAAAGTGGTCACATGTCCTTTACCAGGATCATATAACTTCTCTAGGCTTCTAATGTTTCTTCCATAAAACGAAGAAATGACTTGGTGAACTCTAAAATCAGATCTCATCCTAACTGTTTTAATTTCTTTTTTTTAAAAAAAAAATGTAGCTATCTCAAGCCCCCATGCTGACTAATAATCAATTGTCTTGGGCTTCAAAAATCTAATTTCCAGTCTCCCAAAACACACAAGTGGGTTGCCAGTCCAAATAGCTTGTCCCTGTACTAATTTTGTTAGATTCACTGCTGTGAAGACAATGGCAGCCCACAAAGAAGTGACTTGAAAATCAAGATCTCTTTTGCTTTTTGTGGTTTTGCTTCCTGCCAGAAATAGAGTTGGGGCTGAAAATGGGGCCCAGGACAGCAAACACGTGTACTGAGAGTTCACTACAGTTTCCTTTTTTTCTAGGAGATATCAGTAAACACCACGAAGTCTCTGGTTTTGTTTCGGTGTGTGTGTGTGTGTGTGTGTGTTGTCAGGCAAAAAGCGCATATGGAATTTTCTCTGCTGGAGAGCCCTAGCTTTAGATGAAATTGATGTAGTGCTTGCTTAAGAGGGTGATGAGCACGCTAGAGCTGTGGTTTGGGTGGGACCCCAGCTGCAGTTTAAACCTCAATGGAATCCAGGGCATGGAGAATGAGCCAGCTGGCCCCAGGTGCAAGGAACACAGCTGCACTGAGCAAAGCACAGGCACCAGGGGACCACCTTCTCCCAGCAGGGCCTCTTGTGTGTGTTTGTAACAGCAAATATGTAGAGTTAAAAGCATGCATCAGAGAGTGGGAACCAGGTTTGAGCCTTGCCGTTGGCCCCGCCTATGATTTGAGCTTGTCCAGCCTCAGTTTCCTTGTCCATAAAAACCATACCAACAATTGACTCACATCACAAAGATGGGCAAGAGCTATTAGATAATATAAAACACTAAGATAAAGCATCTGGCACACCTCCAGCACTGAGCCTAACTGGAGCTTAAAATCAAAGAGAAAATTTGTAATATAATGATCCAGTGTTTCCTTACATATTTAGCTATTGATTCTTTGTAGGTTTTTTCATTAGTTCTTATCTTCCCAATTTTTATTTATTTTTGTGTGTGTGGATGTTTTGCCTGCAGGTCTACCTGTGCATCATGTGCATGCAGTACCAGAGGAGTCCAGAAAAGGGTGTAGTCATCCCCTGGGACTGCAGGGTTGTGAGTCACCTTGTGGTCTCTGGGAATTGAACATGAGTCCCCTGGAAAAGCAGCCAGTGCTCTCTGAGCCATCTATCGGGCCCCACTAATTCCGATTTTTAAGTATATTGCACAGAGTCTGGGAATATAGCTCAATCTTAGGAAAATCATCTCTAAGAGCAAGGCCCCTGAGTTCAATCCCTACCACTAGAAATGAAAATAATAATGGTTAAAATTTAAAAAAAAGGCAGAAAGTTACTTATTTTGATTTCTGAACAACTCAGTAATTACATTGGGTGTTTTTTTTTTGTTTTGTTTTGTTTTGTTTTGTTTTTTTGTTTTGTTTTGTTTTGTTTTTGGAAGAGCCTCATCTAACCCAGACTGGTCTTGATCCTCCAGAGTGCTGGAGTTATAGATATGCCCCAGCATGCCCAGCAGCTAACATTTTTACCATATCTACAGAAAGGCTATCATACCCGCTAGTTCTTAATTATCTAGAATCTTACATTAGTCATTGTTCTAATTCCATGTGTCCTGTTTCTTAAACTAATTTGTACAATCATTAATGAAAGAAATTACGCCATATGTCTTTATCCTTAAAATTGGCAAGTATGTAGCTGTTCAAGTAGGCACTTGTCTGCAGATCACCCATAGCCCACAGTAGACAATTTGCCAGTCCACTATCCCCCATGGCTTTACATATTTGAAAGTTTTGTTTATTCTTTACCATCTCTCACACAAAGCTTTGGGTCGTGAATCAAAGAACTGGCAGAAGCCTTTGAGTTCAACTAGTCACACCTGTTTGCTATACAAATAAGTCATTTGATGCCCAAAGAGGTCATACAGTGTGGCCAAATTGAAGAGATAAATCTAGAATGTTCTTCCAGGTCTCATGAGCTCTTTCCACTCCAGTACTCTGATTTTTTTTTTTCTCTCCCTCTACTTATATATCAAGCACTGAGTTTCATATGGAAATTTTTTCAATAAATGATATAGATCATTGGTTTCTGAAACTACAGTTATATTTGCTAAAGGGTTATAGGGAGTTCTTACCTGGAAAAATATATGTGTATTTGTTAAGCACCTGTACATTCTGGCTCAGTAACCAAAGAATACTGCTGGATTTGAAGGTAGATGCCTTGAAACTTGATTTCTAGCTTCACTGCTTCCAGCCATGTGACTGTGAGTAAAACTAAGTTGAAATGTAATTTGCTTTATTGAAATTATGAATGCAATAGAGTGTCTTAATAGGGTTTCTATTGTTGCAACAAAACACCATGACCAAAAAGCAAGTTGGGAAAGGGGTTTCTTTGACTTACACTTCACGTTGCTTTTCATCACTGAAGAAAGGACAGGAATTCAAACAGGGCAGGATCCTGGAGTCAGGAGCTGAAGCAGAGGCCTTGGATGGATGCTGCTTACTGCCTTGTTGCCCATGCCTTGCTCAGCCTGCTTTCTTATAGGACACAGGACCACCAGCTAGCGATGGCACCACCCACCATGGTCTGGACCCTCCCCTAGTGATCATTAATTGAGAAAATGCCCTACAGCTGGATTTCATGGAGGCATTTCCTCAGCTGAGGCTCCTTCCTTTCTGATGACTTTAACTTGTATCAAGTTGATACACAAAACTAGCCAGTACGTAGAGGTACTAAAATTATGATGCATTACATAAAAAACATACAAAAAGAAAGCAGACTGCCTCACATACAGTAAATGCTCAATAAGTATTCTCAATTTTAAAAGTAAGCACCAATGGTTAGGTGGGCTAAAAGGCTGGGAGATAGAGCCCAGTGTCTGATTCTGTAATAGTCCTGTAGTTTTGTATTAAAATAGACAAAGGCTGGGCATGAAGACCAACATGATCAGCCTAACATGTTAAATATTCTGGACTTTTCCCAATCATTGTCTTTAAAGAAATCTTGCTAGAATTAGCCTGAGAAATTTCCATTGCACAGAACCACCAGAGAAAATCCTAGCATCCCAGCTCCTGAAATGTTACAGATTCCCACAGGAGCCCAGGTCAATAGACTGCCAAAGGGAATTGTCATAGGCACAAGAATTTCTAATAATAAAGTCATTTCTAATTCAATTTGAAGAGAAAACAAACTATATTAGCAAGGATGCCCGATAGAAAGGCAGAATCCCAGGCAACTACAGCTAGACACCCCATGCCTTGGAACATGGCTCAAAGAAGTCCCATGTTGTATACACTGGACCCAGTAACTCAGGAAAACCATACAGCCTAGTTGACTTCACCTAACATCTCTGTTGGGAGCTGCCACACACACACACACACACACACACACACACACACACGGACCCCCCCCCCCAAGAATAAAAAGAGCAAAATCAAACAACTGCATACCTCACTTTCATTGCCTTTTGTCATCGTGTTTTAGTTACTTTTCTCTTGTAATGAGGCACCGTGACTAAGGCAGCTCAGAGAAGAAAGAATTTACTGGAGTTTAACGGTTCAGAGAGCTAATCCATGCCCACCATGGCCAGGAGTTTGGCAGCAGGCAGACATGGTACCAGAGCTGAGAGTTTACATGTTAAGATAACAACGAGAAAGAGAGAGAGAGAGAGAGAGAGAGAGAGAGAGAGAGAGAGAGAGAGAGAGAGAGAGAGAGAGGAATGGTGTGAGATTCTGAAACCTCAAAGCCCACCCACCCACATACCTCCTCTAACAAGGCCACACTTCCTAATCCATTGACTATATGGGCCTATGGAGGCCAGTGTCATGCAAACCACCAAACCTCATCTCAGAGCAAATCTCTAAGCCCAAATATAAGTGGTTGCATAAAAGGCGGTAAGGTTCTGTCTGTGGAAAGTATTTTCTTAACATGGAATTTAGACCAAAGAAATATACCTGAATAGTAACACATTATAATCCAGAACCATAATACTCTATGTTTTTGCAATAACTTTACTCATAAATCGTCAAAGCATTTTTCCTTGCCTGGAATTAATATTTCTTCAAACTGGCTAAGAGTTCATTGATGTCACAAGAATTCACAGAGCACTTAAGGTTGAATGCATCTTGCTAAGAAAGGCAAGGAAAAATTATAAATAAGCCTTTTTTAAAAAAAAAAATCCTACCTCAGATTCTCCATTGGCTCTCTGAAAACTATCCTAAAATTCAGGGTTTCCCCCAGAGTAATGTGGCAGCAACTGGATCTGAAACAAACAGGGGACATTAGTAGGTGAAATCCAAGAAAAATCCATAGGGGTTTAGTTACATTTTTATTTATTCTTTTTGTGTTTCTGAGGAGACATATGTGCATGCTACAATATGGTGAAAGTAGGACCAGAAGACCATTTGAGAGGTCATTTTTTTCTCCCCACCATGTGAGTACCAAGGATCCAACTCGAGTTGTCAGATTTGGTGGCAGGCACCATTACCTGCTAAACCACTTTGCTGTCCAAGAATAAAATGTCTAGTTTTTTTAGTAGTAATATACACCAATGTTGTTAGCGTTGACAAATGTAACTTTGATTATCTTGGCTGTGAATGTTTAGGAAAGCTGAATTAAGGGTACACTGAATTTCTGTACTTACTTTCGTGGTTCTTCTGTAAATCTAAAATTATCCCCAAGATATTTTTTAGAAAAAATGTTAGCTTTTATTTTGGTGAAAGGGTATTGTTTTTGTTTTGGCAAGTGAAGGTGACTGCTATTTTTTCTCCCCAGTAGAAAGAACATGTTAAAACAACCATCTCAGTCTTCCACAAGAGAGAGGTAGAGTACACGGACAACCCCTCTCCCATCACGTTATATGCTGAGAAGGTGAGAATTGGGAATTGCACTCTCTAGTCCAAAGAATGAGAATTAAAATGCCTCTCTTGAGCATTGCTGTGGAGAAGAGATGGTGAGGCAGAGCAGACCTCCTTAGCATTGCAGGCTTTGGTAGGTGGTAGTTTCTTCCTCCCTAGGACATTCCCACAGGCTGCTCAATCAGCCCCATGAAGAAGGGGACACTGGGAGCTTTTATAAAGGACAACACTTGTTCTGCTGACTTCTCCAGGTAGCTTCCCTGCTTTCCCGGAGCTGTTGGATGACTGAGCCCCTGACAGTGAGCACTAGCTTCTCCATGCCACTTCTACAAGGTACCTTGCACTCTGCCCAGCCTCATGCTGGCAGCTCAGCCTTTGCACTCCAGTCTAAAGCACTGCCCACCCCTCCACTGTGGGAGAGAGAAGGATGTCACACTGGCTGCTTTTCTTTTCAGTTTGAAGAGCAAGGGAACTGGGAACCACCAGCAGAGTATAGAGGCCCAGGCCCTGCTCTCAGAGCCCTACAGAACCACTCATTTTCAGAGCAAACTTTGCTCCCTTTGGCTGGCCAAAACTGCCAACAAGAACATTAACTTGACATTTTTTTACTTCAAGAAAACAGCTGTAGTAATTAGACCTGTCATTTTGTGATAATGTAGAGCTCATTCTTTCTTCCTAGCTCTGCTTGGTCTTGTGAATAGAGATTTAGGAGGGGGAAAAAAATCAAGTCTCAAGGCCTGCTTCCACAGGCTGTAAATTTTCTTAGTCTCTTTCCTAAGTATTCTCAGTGTTCTTAGAAATCATCCAGACATCCTAGAAATTAAAAATATTTCCACACATACAGATAGTGTGCTCTCTCAAATGTCCCTGCCTACCTAAAGGGAGACACATATTCTTCAAAAATGGTCTGAGGACTCCTCAGACAGTGGTATCCATCAAGGATGTTTCTCACCCACATTGCATACTGCAGCTGGGTCTCTTTCATGTGTGTGTGGACTCCCTCTCCTGGTGAAGCCAAGCTGATTTCCATCAATGTAAGCAACCATAGAAGTAGTTGGCAGGTTGGCTATAAACCAGGCTTCATCAATCAAAAGCACACAACCCATAAATTGAGATTAGAAACTAGTGGTTTAAAAGATCAGGAGCTGTGTGGAATTCAAACACTGGGGATGGCTCTGTAAAGTCCACTGAATGTGCCTGTGGAAGCAGCTTCAAGGGAGGTGTCCAGCATTTGCTGTCAGCATGGTATGGGGACACTTTGAAGCATCAGTACCCAGCAGGGGCAGCATAGGAATTCATCAGGCCAGTTCTTCAGCACAGTCTGAATATTAGACAGCCACTGCGTCATGCCCTTGGACCTCCCGGAAATTTTATGAAGCAGGACTAGTTTTGCAGTATGCCCTCTGTTCAGTTGCACAAGGCCCCTGGTTCAGCAGGTCTCTGTACTTGTTCCAATGCTCTCCTGTTGCCATTTGGCGATTTCTGAGACTATCTGAACAGAAGACCTTGCACTTTCATTTTGTTTGACCTCTGAAAATGATGTAGCCAATTCCCTTGCAAACCTAGTTAATATTCCTCAGGCTGAGGCCCTAACCTTTTCTACAGATAAGCCCTTCAATGAGCTAGTAATGTCAGAAAGGAATTTTTTATTGTATAAAATAAAGGATACAGGGAAAAATTACACTGAAATGCAACTGACTTAAAAAAAAATCAAATATGTGGTTGTATGACATTTGAGCCATCTTGAATAAATCAATCTAGTGCAAGGCTGGTAAGTTAGTTCTGTTATTCAGAAATAGTAAACAATAACAAACAATATTCGGAGCATTCGAAGTGTTCTCAACCAGCCTGTGGCTTTTTGCTCATTGAAGGAGGGAAAGCCGGAAAGACACAAGCATTTCCTGGAACTGAGGTCTGATCTCAAAAGGAACATGCAGGGATAATGGTTCTGTGACTGGCACTCTGAGGTGTCCCACACGATGTCTAATAGTCTGGAAATATCTGGAAATCACAGGCACAGTAGTGGTTGCCACACACAGCCCAGAATTATTTGCATATATCTCAGCTGGTCTTTGTTCTCAGCATCAAGTCTCTCATTGCATTGAGCCTGTTTATAGTAGTAGTAGGGTCACAGAAAGATGACAGAGGGCTTATTGCCAACACACTTGGGAAGTCATCTAGGAATTGAATCAGGCATTGTGTGCATATGACTCTTGTGGGAAAGTCTCTGTGCCAGCATTTGAAGAAGCTACTATTCCTGGGCCTGATTACCTGTGGACACACCCTGTAAAAGCAGTTTATATCAGAGAAACAAACTTTGTCATGGGTGCAAGGCCCTCTCTACTATGTCTCACACCCCCAACGTTATTTGAAAGCCCTTAATTTCAAGGGATTGTGGATAAGAGGCTACATGTTTTAAAACTGTATTCTACTGATCAGAAACATTAACTTTATGGTTTCTTGGAAACATTAAAAAAAAACTTATTGACTTCCTTTAGGAACTTACATGGGCCCACTTTCTCCCCCAAAGATGTCAGTTGTAAGCATTGTGTAACCATTCATTTGGCTTGGAACTAGTATAGCCTAGAAGACACAGACATTGTCAAAATACTAAAAATTCAACAACAAAACAGTACCAACAGTGTAATTATAAATGGAACCAAGAAATAAGGAATCTATTAATAAAGAGGGTAGGGGAAACCCGACTGTATCCCACATGGGATCTAAAGGGTTGTCTTGTCTAAACATACATAGCCATTTGCTTACTTCCCTTTATCCCATGTGGTTTATCTAAGTGTAGGAGGTCCTATTAATAAGGACCAAGGCTCTTCCCTATGCTGATAGGAGGAATTCTAAAGCTAGAGGGTTTTCAAACACATAGCAAATGCAGCTAGTAACTCAAAGCAATCAGTGATGGTTGCTCCAGAGACTTTATACACTAAGATTCTCAGAGTGGCTTTAATAGTACAATAAGCTACTCCAGCAATGTGCTTCAGAAAACGCACCCCACTCCAGTTACCCTCTTAGATCCTGTCACAGGACAAGTGATACCTATTCCCTAGATCCTAACATCTTAGTAATGTGTTTTTCCTAAAATTGTGTTATTTATGCACTGGTAAGCTAATATTTGGTAGGGAGTAAAAACCACAAAACTGAAATTCTCATACGGTAATAAGGTTAAATGGGTGGCTAGCCAAAGACACAGATATCCCAGGAGTACATAAGCCAATGGAGAGCTGAAGAATTGAGCCTTTTTAATTAGAGACTTTACCCAAACCAAAGGCTTGGAAACAGTAAAGATAGAGGGCCTTCCTCTTAGCAATGAATCTTTAGATGCCGTGATCACCGTGGAATCTGCGGGGCATAAGAGGCAGATGAGTTTCTGCTTGATCATCACCTCCCTTATTCATAGTGAACAATGGTTTGGACTGCTGGGTTTTGACCTGATGAGTAAGAATGAGGCTGAAAATCAAATAGTGCTTTTACGCTACCACCCTTACATGAAGTCAAAGCCAGTGGGAAGCCCTGGGAAGGCGTTTTTATGCACAGAGCCCTAAGATCTGATCTAGGCATATAGTAAGAGGATGTTGGCATGTGCCTTCTAGGAGGAACTGGCTCTCATGTTCTTATATTGCTCTTTGTACTTGGTTCAGACAAATTACACATCTTTGGATCCAGTGGCATCATCTATGAAGAAGTCATGAGTGACAAATGGCCTGCCATACCTCTAAAGGGGTCCATTTAAACCCCACTGTGGGTGCTGTCATAATCTGGAGAAGTCTGAGAAATATTTGAGCCAAGAACTCTTGAACTTCTGACAGTTCAGTGAAACATCTTTGATATTTTGGCTTCTCCTTTGAGCTTCTCTTAAAGACTCAAGGTGCCAAAATTCTTTTTGCACCACTTTTAAAATTGGTTTTTCTAAGAATACAAAATAATGAGACATTTTCATACATGTATGCCACTGTGCTTTGCTCAAGTTCATTCGCTCCCTGTCTCCCTCCCTGCCCCCCTCCTCTCACACTGCTCTATTTCTCTTCAATAGTCTTATTTCTGCTTTAAAAATGAAGATTTGGATCTAGGGTGCACATATAAAGAACTGCACTGTCTGTCTTTCTTTTCTCTTATTATTTCTCTTAGTATATAGCAAATACTCAATTCCTAAGCTAAATGCCAGCCCCTGAGTGACTTCAGTTATAAAAGAGGGGCCATTGTCACTCTGCAAAGATCCAAGAGTCCAAACTTAGGAACCATCTCTTGTAATAAGCAGACCTCTGCCCCATTTTTTAACCTACCCTGTGTAGTTATCCACAAACACCAAAGGAGAGTTAACAAATGAGTCTCTTGCCCTAGCTTTATGAAGACCTATGTGTGTTTTCCTTTAAGGAGAACTGGGGACCCAGTTTGCTAAAGATTCCTAATAGAAGGCTGTTTTGCAACTTATAGGAAGGAATGAATACTGGTGGTGAGTTCAATTTCAAAACTAAGCGGACAAGCAAATTTTCTGACCTTGGGTTGCCCACCGACACCTGTGCAGTCAACACTGGAGAAAGGGCCAACATGTCTGATGAAAACACACAAAAAATCTCCAGTATCTGGTATCTGCTTTCCTGTGGCCACACCAAAGGCTTCTGAAGCTCTGCTATGTGACAGTGATGATTCTCTCTCTCTCCAAGGACCCTGCTTTGTGCTTGGGTTCAGAGATGATTGTTGCTCATTTGGCCTTTCCTGGGACCAAAGAATATTCTGCTTGTAATGTTCTTCTTTGGGGCAATATTCACACTGGACCCAATGAAAGCACTATTGCACTCACTGAGTAGTCTTTGACAGACTTTGGGTTCCTCTATTGTGGCAGTTAACACCTCCAAGAGCTACGTTTCTTTTTCTAGTCTACAAAGTTTTTTTTTAACCTCCTTCATCTGACTTTAGTTATTCTAGACCTTAAAGGTCTCAGCTTTATCTTTCAAGCTAAGAGTAGGGCTTTAGTTCTCTTTTCAACTTTCTGGAACTTTCTTCAGATATGTATGGCCTATGTCATAAAATGCATAGTCACTAATGCTTTTCCCCTCATCAATGCCCATTGGTATTGGAATGGTTAGAAAGCCTCTGGTACAAGTTGGATGCCACAGAATTTTCTTTTCTTGAGTTACTTTCTTAACTTTATCATGATAACAAGTTTGATTAGTCAGCGCTCCATTTCTTCAGAAGCACAGTTACAAGATAATCCATTCTATCCCTAAAAATGGAGTCTTCATGGATCCAGCAAATATCTACATTAATAACTACATCTTCCTTGTTTCAAGAATACTATGGCCTTGGGTGCCAACTGCTAGTCCATAAGCTTCTTTTACTTCTAAAAACAACAACAAAAATCCTTTCTTCACATATTTTATTATCCGTGCTGAGTTCGTAGCACAATGATATCCTTTCAAGTCAAGACAAAGATAAAATTCAATGATCTCATTGTTGGATATATAAAAGATTTTATAAGAAGTTGTCAAGTCTTTCCTTACACTGGACTGTGCCCATTACTAAGAAAAGAACACAGGCTCTGATAAGTCTTTCACCTCCAACTGACACCTCTTAATGGTATGTGTTTTCCCTAGATTAGGAGGGAGCACAAATTTGTTTCATGACCCCATTAAAAACACAATCATTTGGGCAGGTAGTCCAATGGTCAGAGAAGAGCATCCTTTTGCTTTAGGTACAACAGAAGAGGAGCCAGGATGGGTGAAGTTATCACTTGATATAAGAATCATATAAGGTAGCATTGAGGACAGTACAGTGAGTTTTAGTGCCAGAAATGGAGAAGGCCCAAGATTCTGAAGTTGAAGCTGCTAGTGAGGCATGAGTTGAAAGTAGAAATCAGTTAGAATGTCAAGGGTTTAGAAACTACAGACATACCAACGCAGCAGAAGTCTGTCAGCCCAGGGTCCTGACATAACTTCATGGAACTGGAGGGTTTCTCCTCAACTCTCATTCTTCCAGATCAGGTTAGGTTGGAAGATGATACTGAAAAGAATTTAGGGACCAGTTTTCTGGCCAATGCTCTTTACCATCCAACTTTAATTTAGGAAAAACAATATTATAAAAGGAAAATGAGAATTTTTTCCTTTGAGACTATCAAGCTTAAATTGGAACCAATTAGCAATCAGATACCCTGCTGGTGGGTCTTTAGGTCTACCAGGAGTAATCCTTATGTCTAGGGAGGTGGTAAGTGACAATTTAAGATCTGGATAATAAATAGAAAGCTTATGAGAAGACTCCTACTTGGGTATATAACCATGCCTAATCCCATAAGGCCCAGGGATGAAAATGCTGTCTAAGATTATCAATCCATGGCAGAGAAGGGAAGAATAAGACATTTCTCACCAGGATATGTGTGGTATCCTCAAACTTTTAAGAAATCTTTAGTAATCTCAATTTTATGCCAAATTCAGATTCTACTAAATTCAAGATCATGATTTATCATAGCTGAAAAGAAAGAGAAGGTGCTTTATAGGGCAATTAAAAATAAAAAATCCTAAGCAAGAATCATACTCCTAGACCAATGAGTAGTCAAGCAAGGAGGGTCAGAGAGTGCATGGGGAAAGACTGGAAGTGATGACCTACATCCAACAGGAATGAAGACCTATGATTTTAATCCCTTAACTCTAGAGACAGAGATCTGTGTTTCTGTGAGTTCAATGCCCAACTACCAAATAGTAGTAGCTCACACCTTTAATCTTAACTCTAGAATATGATTCAGAGTTAAATTAGGAAGTGAAACAACAGAGTGAAGAAGGTATTTAAGGCAGGTGTAGATTTATTCTGTAGAACGAACAAGGAGCCAAGGTAAGGAATCTTGAAGATAGCTTTTACCTTAAGAAGTTGGCTGGGTGAGATTTGACTGTAGTCTGTTTCCTCTCTCTGATATTCCAGCTTTTTATTAAAAAAAAAAATAAGAAATCCAAACATCATTAATGGATACCTCCTAGAGTGTTGCGTATAGTCAGCACAGATGTCCAGAAGAGGCTGTGACTGACCAGGAAATACATAAAAATGACAAGAGGGGAAATTGAAAAAATGACAATCACAGAAAAAGAATATACCAAATATAAAACTTTCAAAACCAAAACAGAGACTGGTAGAGAGACTGCAACTTGATTGGCAGTCTGGAACATAGGGCTCTTCAAACCAGGCCTGTCACAGCCTCAATCTGTCCCGACTACAGGTGTCTAAGGTATAACACAGATTACCATCAGAAGCAAAATGGTGAGCAAAGGTCTGGAGAGGTGGCTCAACAGTTTAAAACGCCTGTTGCTGGGCTAGAGAGATGGCTCAGAGCTTAAGAGACTGGCTGCTCTTCCAGAGGTCCCGGGTTCAGTTCCTGGCAAGCACATGGTAGTTCCCAACCATCTGTAATGAGATCTGGTCACCTCTTCTGGTAGACAGGGACACATGCAGACAAAACACTGTATATACATATATATATAATAAATCTTTTTAAAATGTTAATAATAATAATAAACATTTGTTGCTCTTGCAGAAGGTTCAGGTTCAGTCTTCAGCACTGACTTAGAGGCTCACAACCATCTGTAACTCCAGTACCAAGAGTTCAAACTCCCTCTTCCAATATCCCCGTGCACCAGGCAGATACATGACACATATACATACACACAGGCAAAACACACATACACTTTAAATAAAACAAAATGATTTTTAAGTGGTGGGCAATGTTAAATAAAAACTGAACACAGAATAAAAGGTTGGAGGAACAGATGAGAGCATTGCTGTAAGAACTGCATAGCAAGAAATGGCCAGAGCAGAACCTAACAATTGTGGTGACACTAAAGCAGAGGTTCCAATAGCTTGTGATAACAAGGCAAGTCTGTGCCAATAACCACTGCTGTCAGACCTTTGAGATCTTCTAAACAGAGGATCTCATATGGGTTATTAATAATGCTGTCAATCATTCCATCTCAGGATTAATTTTGCTTAATCTAAGCCAGAATTCATAAAGATCCAAACAATACCAATCAAAGCAGGTTTTGGTGCACTTAAATTTGAGCACAGAAAGACATAGATAAGCATGTGGATAAGGGTTCTTTTATCCAGATATATATGGGATAAAATCTTTATGACCCTGAACTGGGCCAGCTCAAGATCTTGGGGTACTTCTCATCTCATCCTTACCCCCTCTGCATGGAGGCCTGTATTGGGTACAATGATTTGCTCATGTACATTGAGTCTTTCGCACTTGACTTGTGGAGAAGTGACAGAGGTCTCATTTCCAGCACCCCAGAAAGGTTGTGTAATGGTCAGGGTAAGCCAGGCTTCTCTGTACATATGACAGTTGCACATAGAACAGTTTGACTTTTTATGGAAATCTCATACTTTCCAGATCTGGTTTTTTGCAGACAGGTCCTATAAAAATAGCATATGCCAAAGAAGGAAACTTTGGTGGTGGAGCCTTTTGTGTTCTGTTTCATAAGCATCTGTGATTTCCTAGTACAATAAGGTCACAGATACCCAGTCTACTATGGGCATTTCCAACTTAAGAAAATACTAAGCTGGGAAAGAAAATGGGACCGCTAATGAATGGGAAGAAAGAATCCACCTAAAAATCAGATCCCATACATTTCAAGTAAGGGAAACAAGTGAGAAGTCTTCTTTTCAATAAATTCTGTGATCAAAACCTTACGAATACTGGCACCTAATGTGAGCCATGTGTCAGGACCAGTCCCATATATACGACAGTTTTTCACATACATAAAATGAGCAAAACCACTTACAGTGGTTCAAGTAAGACAAAGATAATCAGCATATCTCCACTCTCAGCCAGGATCACAGAGGGGAAAGATCACTGACAGCCATCCAGATCCCTCTCGGGAAAACACATGTCAATTACTATGTGTGTGGAATGTGCTCAGTGTTCTAGATGGCTGAGCAAGTAGAGATCCGTTCCAGGTAAAGCAAACCATTACTAAGAATGGCTCAGTACTTGAGAAAGTGGTAAGACACACAATATAACCCTTCCTCCAGAGTCCACATCAAACTAACAGAAAGGCAAGCATTGTCCTTTTTCATGTCCCAAATCCTAATCTAGGATTCTTTATTTTCACTTCGATCATTTGACACAAGCCAGAGTCATCTGAGAGGAAGAAACCTCAGCCGAGAAAAAGCTTCATAAGACCAGACTGTAGGCCAGCCTGTAGGAATTTTCTTAGTTATTGATGAGAGACACCCAGCCAATTGTGGGAGGGTGGTGCTTACCGTGGTTCTATAAGAAAGCAGGCTGAGAAAACCATGGGAAGCAGCGCTCCTTCATGGCCTCTGCATCAACTCTTGCCTCCAGGTTTCTGCCAACTTTGAGGTCTTTCTTGGCTTTCTTCAGAGGACTATGATTCAGAATATGTAAGCCAAATAAACCCTTTACTTCCCAAGTTATTATTATTATTATTATTATTATTATTATTATGGTGTTTCATCACAGCAATAGTATCTCAATACAAACTTGTGTTTTGACCCTCTTGAAGTAAATGTGATCAGAAGATACATTCCCATGTAGACGCCATTCATTATGCTTCAGGGGAGGATATGCAGAATCCCTATTTAAAAAAGGAAATCTCTATTCCCTGGACTTGTTTGGGGAATTGGAATTCATTTACAGACAAGATGTGGGATGTATTTCTGTATGGTGTGAATATGTCTTATTACCATTTGTTAATAAAGAGGCTGTTTTGGTCTATGGCAAGGCAACTTAGAGGCAGGAAAGCAATCCAAGCAGAGATTAAGGAGAATCTGCAGGCTGCTGCTCTAGGAAGCAAGACATAATGGAACTCCGGTAAAGCTACAGAACCACATGGCAATACATAGATTAATAAAAATGGGTTGAATTAAATTATAAGAGTTAGTCGGTAATGAGCCTGAGCCATAGGCCAAAGAGTTTGTAATTAATATTAGCCTCTGAGTAATTATTTTATAAATGGCTGTGGAACTGAGGGTGGGAGAGAATCACTCAACTGCAGTCCAGGCCAGGCAAGAAAAATTCAGGCTACAGATGGTCCCCACCATCGAGCAATAAAAAGGTTTTTTAAAAGATTCTGAATGCACAGAAATGGAGCCACACTGGACTTCCTAGTCTCATGATTTCATGCAGCAGCAGCAGAACAGAGATTCTAGACAGCTAGCTGCCTGCAAGATGTAGTCAGCTACCAGCCGCCGTGAGCTAAGCTGCATGGCCGATTTCCGAAGTCTCTCTCATGAGCTGCAGTACTAAGAGGCTTCTCCCAGCCACCACTTTCAGGGTTAAAGAGCACAGCTGTAGGCTTAAAAACATAATTTCATGATATTTAATACTGCTTCCCAGAATCGAGGAGCTAAGTTTGACTCTGCCATGTTGGAAAGCCCAGAGGGTCAGAGCAATCAGCAAAGGGTCCTAGACACACAGTATAGCAGCTTAAAAACTCTCCTGGTTAAAATATGATTAAAGATATGCAAAAAAAAAACCAGATTCAGATGGAGAAAACCTCTAAATGGGTCACAATGTGTATAAAATGTATGAAGGCTTGGGAAAGAAAAGAAAAAAGGATAGAGTCCTTAAATAAAAAAAAAAGAGTAATAAAAATATAACAAGCCACATAAAGATGGAAAATACACAAAAAGTCTGGATTATATATATCATTGTGTTTTATTTTAAATTTTTAACTGTTAATGACCTAACTGCAGAAAGACATTTGGCTGCTAAGTTAAAATAACACATATATTTTAAAGGTATATTGTCTCTGAAATTTGGGTTTAAAGATATGTTGCTTTGGAAAAGAGGATTTTGTTTCCACATAAGATGAGAACCTGTGGATTGTTTACAGACTACTTTGGTTTGACTGACCCCATGAAGGCAACTGGCTAGGATGATAAAGCCTCACAGACTACTACAGCCAAGATTTAACTATAATTCTGAATTTTCTCAGGATACCCATAAGATTGCCAGCTCCTTCAACCAACAGGAAGTAGCCTAGAACACCACTCCAACATTCCCCCAAAATAGACTATGGATGCTTATCTTTTTTTAGAGGGTTTGGTTGTTGGCCATAGTTAATCTCTATCTAAAAGATATACGATAAAAGAGTAGATTATTAAATCTACTTTTTAAAAGCAACTACTTGTTCTAAATACTTTCTATTGATATGGATTTTGGCTTATTGATGCAAATTTAAGGTCAGAAAACTTCAGGCTACACCTTGAATTTTTTAGAGTTGATTGTTCTCTTTCGTGTCATTTGAGTCTTAGGTGTCTACCATTATGTCTGCTGCAAAGACACCAACAGACACTGACATTCAGCAGGGTTATGATTTGCTCAAGTCACTTGTTAGTAGCAAAGTAACAAAATCTCAAGAAGATTGCCTCTTAATTCAGGGCTCTTTCTTCTAGCCACACCTCTGCTATGGGTAGGCCATGACGAAAGACACAGCCATGCCTAAAAGGGAAACACATTCAAGCAGCTTGCCCTCAAACCAAGGAACTCCCCTCAGACTCTGGAGACTAGATGCCTTCTGATCAAGAGGCTTGAAAAAGAAAATAGGTTACTTAGTACTTTTGTTTATACTACCCTAGATTTGAGAGAGAGGGAGAGGGAGAGAGGGAGAGAGAGAGAGAGAGAGAGTAGAATCCATTTGATAAGTGACCAGTGTGGCAGTCTGTTCTCTTCCTGTCTGGGAGTCTCACTCATAACAACAACAGCAGCAGCGTCAGTAGCAGGAAAGAGGTTTTATGATCATAAAAATAAACAAACTTTCTATTTTTATCAGGGCCACAGCTGCGGGAACGACATTCTTTGCTTTTAGCTGCAGCATTCCAAGGGAGCAGAGGCAAGAGTGTGCCTGTGTGGCTGCGAGGGGGGTATGAAGAAAGTAGAGAGCCAAATTTTCCACTGCTGAATCTCATTACATACACACCATAGAAACCAGTGTCTAGCCTGGAAGTCTCTGGAGTCTGCAGGTCTGGAAAAAACTGGAGCATGTCCACCAGGAAGCTATCCCTGCCACTGGGCTGCTCTCTGGCCATATATAGAAGTGATCTTTCATGCACATGTTTTTAGAGCTGCTGCAAACTGGGTTACTTAATGATCCCATTAGAGAAGTAGACTATATGCTGATAGATGTTTTTTCTCTTCAAGCACCAGGTGGAACCCGTGTGGATCTCACAGGTACCCAGATCCAACATCTTCACAGCTAGACAATAGATGCAGACACTTCTGACCCAGCCCTCACTAGCAACATCTAGGAAAGGGCGATGCTAAATAGAGACTGAGCCCCCTCTTTCTGTTTGCCTGGAAGCAACTGGATAATAGAGGGCACTCCAATGCTCCCACAAGAGATGGGCAGAGCCCTTCCTCATTAATGGGCCATCAGTCTGAGGGAAAGTGGGCACCATGTCTGGTTTCAGATGAGGCCCTGCCTCCCTACCCCTGAACCACCTTCAGCTATTTTCTTTTCCTGCTCAGTTTCAATTATACTTTCAGTGTTTCTTACAGATACAGAAATGCAGAACCCAAAGCAATACTGAGGAAGAAAAGAAATGCATGCTTTGGGAATGTAGAAGTCACTGAGTGCATGGATCAGATTATCACACTTGTCCTTGTGCATAGGACACTATCCTAAATTCCATCTTATGGCCAAGGGTCTTCATTCAATGACAAATATTCACCAAGCAACTTACCACTTTCCAGGCACTGTTCCACCTACAGAGCTTACAGTCCAGTGTGGGGAACATATAAATGAGCACTTCCATTAGTGTGAGGCAGCTATACGGTAGATCAGCACAGAGCCAGTGGAAATACAATGCGCTTGCTTCTACCTCAGTCTTGCGGAACTGACAACATGGAGCCAGGAAGACAGAGACTATGGACGACAGCATTTTTCCTGCAATGTTCTCCATATAGGGGTAGGATTCCACTGTTAAAATAGCATTAGTATATAAGAATCAGCAAGCTGGGCACAGTTGTTTCTGTAATCCCAACACTTAGAGACTAGGGCAGGAGGATAGCTGTGAATTCAAGGTTAGCCTGAGCTCCAGAGTGAAACATTCACTGTCTCAGAAACAAGGAAGAAAAGAGAGAGAAGAACTAGGAGAAAGCAGGACAGAAAGAGAGGAAAGACAGCCTTGGTGATCCAAAGTTGGTTGGTCTATTGCTCGGCAACTTTTGCCATATTGCCCACTAACACATAGTAAATAAGTCAACTGCTGTCAAACCTTAAGAAAAGAGCACACCCTAATTTATGTAAATGTGAATTTCCATAACTAACTATGTAAATTCTTGAACTGGGGGCTTGGAGGAAGTCACACTGAAGCCTCCTTTGAAGTACAGCAGTCTCTCAAAAGCATCCTGGGGTCGGGAGATGGTCAGCTTCTGGATGTGGCAGAGACTCCTCACTGAGGAGAGACTTACTGCTGCTCATTACTTGGTCTTAAAGGCAGACACTAGCACTGTGAGCTTAGTTGGGCGAGTCCCCAGGACCCCATGGGGAAAGCAGAGAAACAAGAAATTGTCCTTGACCTCCACCCAAGCTGTGGCATGCATGACATACCATATACAACCTCCATCTACACAATAAACACAGCAGCGGGAGTACTGTAATGTCCTTTTCGTCCATTGAAGTTTCTGAGTTCAGTCTCTTTTCATTCAAATAAATGCTACAAAAAGCCACTAGAGTTACCTCCACCTTTACTTTATAATAGTCAACTTATTATCAAAAATCTGAAGTGATAGCAATTACCTACATAGAAATTCTATCTTCTTGAGAGACTAGAATAACACACACCAAAATGCTACAGTGATTATTTGGAAGTAGTTAAATTATGCATAATGCTTTCCTTCATAATTTCGAATCTTTCAGAGAGGGAGAGGGAGTCACCATTTATGTTCTGCCTTAACACCTTTGTTCACGGTCTACCCAGCCCCAGATCCTTCACTCACTGTGTTCTCTGATTCTTTTGTACTTCTGTATTTTGGTCAACCCACCTTTATTAAGAAAATTTCTTTGAGTGTTCCAGCCTTACTGCCGTTAAATCCAAATTACAGAGTGTAACCTTTCATTATAAACAGGTTTCTACTGACACATAGAACAGAGCTTGGCACAAAGAAAGCCATACATCAACAGTAGCTAAAACAGAAGGCACTCGCTCCTGCGACCAGGTAAATTAAGGCTCTCCTCATTTCTTTGTTTCTCTTTTCTTTCTTTCTTTTTATTTTAAGCCCTTCCTTTTACCTGTTATGAAAGAGCCACCCCTGGGGACAGGAAGTTGTTTGTGGTAACACTGATGCTCTGAGTCACTGAAGTAGCCAAGAAAGCCAATTTCAAAGTCTCAGCTATTTCATAGGCCTTCAGGGCAAAAAGGTTCGAACAGTTCAACCTTCACAAAACCTTCCACCTGAGTGAATAAGCTGGGCAGAGTAAGCAGAAGTTTCCCAGGGATCTCTCCAACAAAATGATTAGAAATGTTCTTCCTGTTCTTGTGTAGGCTCTGGGACCCCATACAGTGAGCTCACTCAATAAATCAATAATTAAACTCATCCCCACATAAAGAGCAGGTGACATAGGAAACCACAAAAAGGCAAAATGAGAATTCTGTGGGCTCCCCTGCTCTGATATGCCCGCCACTAGAACAGAATCCAGAAGCCCACTGTTTACATGAACAAAGCTGAGGCTAAATGTGCCAAAGGGCTCTAGACAGCAGGGCTGCCAGTTCAGAAAGGCAGGCCATGTCACCTCGAAACTGCTTGGAAAACGGCACTAGGGCTGCTCTGAACCAGAGGCTAGAAATGAAAATGAGCCCCTTAGTGCCCAGAAATGCAAAAACCACCCCCTCAGAGTCATGCCTCCACTCAAAGAAGTGGGGCAGGTACACGGAGCAGAGGGTAAAGGGACAGGTAGATTATTAAGGAGAAGACCAAGAGTTTCTTTAAACCCCTCTCCATCGTTGATGCCAAGATTTGGCACAAAGGCTGCAAAAGCAACATTTTTTTTTGCTCAGCATCTTCCATGTAGCAGTGAGGACACTTTGGATGCGCTAAGTATTCCTGAGAAAGGTGTATTGTTAGTTCTTTTCTGCAAAGGAGCTTTCAAAATTAGAGTCATTTATACTAGAATTTGATAATTTAGGAGTAAAGTCTGACAGAAATCTAATTGCAAGAGATATACACAATAATCAGCCTGAAGACATATTCAAAATCTTTTCAGAAGTGGAGAGCCAAAATGAAAGAGAGACGTGTTTTAACGAGTAAGGCTTAGGGGAAAAAGAGCAGCTTTGTTGTCTAAAGGGAGCAAAGGCTACAGGCACTGTAAGAAATGCAGGCAGTGCCAGGTTGCCCATTGGCCCAAATCATTGGCACCTGGAAGCCAGGACCCTTTGGCTACAAAGACCAGAGGTCCATACTGTAGGGCCACCTTGAACTCTAAACACCTGGTGTCTGCCTCTGCTTTCCTCTCCTCTCTCTTACAGCTTTGCCATCTAATGTCTGTCCTAAGCTTTCTGGAATCTACTTACATTGCCACTTTAGGCCACCTCTGGGAGATAATCCATTCCAAAGATTCTTTACCCACTGTGTGACGTTAGTATTTCTACCGACTTGTCCTGAACTTGCCTTTCTGGAGCTTCTCAGACATAGTTACATCTGAGGAACAAGTCTGCGCTCATCTTACCACAACACTTAGAGTTTCATCATTTCCCCCTAACACCTCTGTCTGGCCAGCAAGCCTTCTACCTTCTTTTAATAGCACTGTTCTTACCTCTATGGAGACTGTCCAACTCACTATCTGCCCCAGAGCCACAGGTAACCAATCGATATGCAGGACCGGCACAAAATCATAAACTCTCCCTAAAGCACTGTGAAATGTGTGTGTGTGTTTATTTCAATCTTTTTGTGTCCTGTTTCTGTGGTTCCTAAGTGTGAATATTATAGATGACACAATTGTGTCACAGTGCTAAAAGGCTGGATGTGCCTGAGCATCATACATTGCCGCAGACAAGAATGGACCAGTTTTAGGTGATAATAATGAAGAGTATTCCATATAATATTTTTCACTCTGATGAAGATATTCTTTCTATTGTTGTCCTTCTACTGCACTGTTCTGAGCGTGTGACCTGATGGAAAACTGTCTCCCATAGGCGACTTGCACAGATGAATCAGTGCTGGCCAACACTGCCATTGACCTGTCTGATACAAGACATTACCAAAAAGAAAAAAAAAAACAAGTGTAGTTGGTCTTTACCTTAAAAGTAGGCTAACGTTCAATGTTTAATGTTCTGTTGGCTCCCACAACATCTGGAACAAAGCCAATAGTTTCTGTCTGAAACATTGTGATATAGAACCAGAGCTCATCAGGTGCTAACGTTAGTAAAGGGTGGTCACCCACAATAGGTATTTAAATTTCCAGTCTTGGGTCAGGAGTCTGCTATTCTGGGCTTTTTGTTCCTTCATTAGATGTGCTAATGCTCCAATTCACTCCATTTGAAGCTCACTAACCTCATGACCAGCTCCAAAGATTTATACCAAAAAAAAAAAAAAACCAAGAAAACTAATGAAGGTTTTTAAAAACTGGTATAGCACTGTGGTTGCCTAGGGCCATAAATTCATATAAGAATTGAGATTTCACTGTCAAAGGGATGAAACAGTAGGTGGATCCTCTGACTTGCTTTTTCATAAGGGGTGCATCATCCATCCAGAATGAAAACCAGATGTTTTCTAAGAAGCCAGATGTTCACTCCTTTGCTCATGTCACAGATGTATCTTCCTCATGGTGTCAGAACCATGACAGACTCTTGCCTTGGCCATTCAGTGACAGCATGCCTGCCATCTTGTCATCTTGTCATTAGGTTCCTGACTTGTCCTTTTACTGGGCTTGTCTCCTTGTGAACTAAGACAGCATTGAGATGCCACCCTATAGATAAACATCTTGGTTTTCTTCCACATCTAACAGTCGCACTCAAAAAAGCACTAAGCCAGCTTCCTTAGCTTCTTCATTTCATTTCCTCATGCTGTTGTTTCTGCTTTTCTGAAAAGCAATGGGACTGTCACCTCAGCCTGAACCTGTCAATAAAGTTGTTCAGGTAAGTATGTTCTACTGTCTTCCCCCACCCAGTAGATGTCAACATAGACTTGCACATCAACTCAGCTCAAGAGCAGAAGTTCTCACAGAAGCCATTCTCTCTCCTGATGATGGGAATGTTAGCTATGACCTTGGGGAAGATAGATACTTACCGTCCTCAAAGGGAGGCTCAAATTCCATCTCACACATGTGCAGTGTCAGACAGAATGATGTCCTGCTTAAAAAGCTGAGGGAAACTCAGTCTCCAACCACCAGATTTGCACTATAGGTTTCCTGACCTTCTCCAGACTGTCTTCCTCCAACCCCCTGATGCATTAGATTCCAGATCAGGGCTTCAGATCTGACATCCCAGGTAAGACCTCCATCTAGGCATCCCCCACCCCCTGCTGTGTCCTGAAAAAAAAAAAAAAAAACCAAACTCTACCTTCTTTCACAGCATGACCTTCCCCTCCCCACCCACTCAACCAGCAGATCTCTGGGACCTCTCTTCTCTCTCTTATCCAAATCTAGATGGATGCAGGACATGATGGAATACACCTTTAATTCCAACACTCAGGAGGCATAGCTGGGCATTTCTTTGTGAGATCACCCTGTTGTACAGTCTATGTGCACGAGCTTGGGCCTTCTCTATGGCCAACTGGTTTCTCTTAAGTAAACAGGAAGAACACTCTTGTTTCTCGGTTGTGACAGTTGACTTCACCAGTCATTTTAATTCAGGCACGCAAATGCCAGTGGGAGCCTGTGGCTCAGGCACAGGCGCTGGAAAGCAAGCTGAAGCTCTGCACCTGGCACCTACAATCCAATGGGCAGAATTCCAGGTCCTTATCATGACAAGATCTCCCAAGGTGATTCCGGGGGCTGCACCAAGCTACTTCACAGCTGCTTCTGCCATCACACCCTCCTGCTTCCCTTCCGAAGCCTTCTCTGCATTTGTGGGCGGAGTTAGACCCAAGAGATCTGAATATAAGCACAGGAAGAACCAATGAAGTAAAGGGGGAGAACTCCGGAGAACTTTTTGAAGTTAGTTGTCCATCCATCTATGCTTTTAACGGTTTCAGGTAGTTCCCTTCACTTTCCCTCAGTGCGTTCAGCCAGCAGCCAAAGATTTCCAGGCGATGCCTTGGAGTACACACACACCCAAGGGTGCCTTGTGGGGATGAGGTTTTGCAGCCAGCCGGCTCTCCCTTAAGACGCTCCATCCCCTTTCCTAAAAGGTAGCCACATTGAGCAGCATCCGGCTGTTGGTTGCCCTTAACCCAGGTTTGGGAGTTTACACCCCATTTCCCTGGGAACACTGGTCCATATCTGTGAGCAAAGCTGACTGTCCGTTCCCGGGAGAGCTCAACGTCCTGAAGGAGGCGTGCTCCGGCTGGAGGGGCAAAAGGACGTCACAGCGGGCGGGGTGGGGGCCTGGCGGGGAGCCCCGGAGGAAGGGGACTGGGCTGCCGCTGTGGCGTGTGCGCCCTAGTTTAAGGCATGGGCTGGGCTGGGGAGCGGAGGAATCAGCCAGTTAGATTCAGGAAGTCAAGTTCCTGACCTCAGGAGCAGGACTGGGTGCTGCCTAAACCTCAGCCCAGAACACAGCGCGTGCTTTCCTTCACACGGAACGGGTGGCACCCACTGATCCACGACGCCCGCCTCCCTCCTTGGACCTGGCTGTGGGAGGGAGGGACTGGAGGAGGGACTGAGACCTTGCCCTTGTGCCCAAGTCACTCCAGACAGCACCGGAGCAGATCCAGCGGTCCCACGTACAGGAAGCCCTCCAGGGGACCCAAAGGTGAGTTCAAAACTTTCCATAGTGCGTTTTTTGCTGTTGTTTACAGAATACATTTGGGAGCTGCCCTGGGCGTGGAAGGGGACATGCCACTCCTTTCTGTAGAAGGGTGAAATCCGCCCCAGAGAGAAGTGAGATAAAAGGGTTATTTCTAAGAAGCCTCTGTTGGGTTGCTTTCATTCTAGCTAACTTTTCTCCTAGAGGTCTGAGAACAGGAGGGTCCTCCAAAGTTAGAGGTGGAGTTCTGGGCCCCAGTTGACACCAGCTGTGGGTGGGAGCCACTTGAAAAGGAGCAGATGAACACTGTCTTGACGCGCAAAGCCAGTATTTGAGATGCTCTTTAAATGACACCGGTTTGAATTTTTCTTAATCACTCTAAGAGAAACTATAATTTCAGCGAGGCTAAGAAACTAGCCAAACTGAAAATGTGGCCTGGAGTCAAGGGGTGGAGTGAGATCTGGGTGCTGTTCTGAGTTTCCAGAGAATTTGTGTGACACAGATTTTTCCCCCTGAACTTTTCTGACTCTCTAAATGGTCCTTGATGGTCTTCCCACCTGCAAAGGTAGATCAGAGCACATAGCAGATTCTAATTCCGTTCGTTCGTTTTGAAAGGGCTTTGTAGGAATGATTTGTGTAATAACAGTTAAGTAAATGATAGCCTGATAGATAGCCCTGGTTTTGAACGCCAGCCTAACTAAAGAGAACCAGGGAGCTGTGGTTGCCCTAATTTAACAGAACGCCAGCCAGTCTGCCCTGGGTACCTGCAGGCCTGCTTCTCCTGGTCTACTCACTCAGGCAGAAGGGCAGCTCCTCAGCTTCTCCTAAACCCTGCCTTCCAAAGCCTCTGTGCTGCATCCATAAGAACCTGAAGTTCATTCAAGGTCTCTTCATCCTGAAGTCCTGCTGGGGACCAAGAACAAGTCTTAAAAGTTACATGGGTGCATATTGTCCTTTACCCTTTGACAAAGTTTACCAATGCCACCTAAAGAACCCTTCAACTGAAAGGTACTGCTACACTAAGACAGCTATGTGTCCTGGTTTGAGGGTTTTGTGTGTGTGTGTGTGTGTGTGTGTGTGTGTGTATGTGTGTGTGTTTATATAATTCTTGAAGAAAATCTTCATATTCTATAGAGTTATATGTAAGTGGGAAAATTCTGCGAGGTTCTCCTACCTTTGAGCTAATTCAGATCTATCAACCACTTAGTCTGATGGGTCATCCCGTGGCCCTGTGCCTCCCTCTTTCTGAAATTCTGTCTGGCCATCTTTCCCATAACACAGTTCTAGCAAAGAGACCCATTACAAAATAAATGTTTCTCTGGCCTTCCTTGTCAACAATTCTGCCTATAGACTGAAAATAGGAGAAAACCCCAGAATTAAAACCAAGAAGATAATAAACACTCAACAAGCTACGATTTTATCATAGAGGAAGGACATTCCATCCATTCACTAAGCCTCACTTCACCTACTGTGTGTTGGGAAATGTGCCAGAGCTGTGAAATCTAAGGTGACAATGTAATTTCTGCATTTGAAGAGCCCCAGACTGGTAAATCAATGCTAAAAAACAAACTATAGTTCAGGACCATGTACATGATATTTATAATAATGGTGAAACCATCCAAAGAATGAGCAGGGGTCACCTGGGAAGTCAGAGGTGGTATATGAACAGGACCTTAAAAATGAGTAGCATTTGCCAAGGAAAAGGTGCTGTGGGCAAAGGAAAAAGCTTTCACAAAGTCAATGGCAGGCCGGAGAAACAGCATGGAATGGGGATTATACCTTCTACTGCCAAGAGTGAGATGTCTTTTTCCAGCCCCATTCTAAGGCACTATTTGGTAGTGAAAAGGTACTCTCATATTGTGTTTGGACTTCTAACCAGATGAAGGCTGTCTTGGAAAGAAGAGAATCAGGGGTCCTAGATGAGGACAGGAACATTGGACACTGAAGAAAGCAAGCCTTTCTTGGCTTGGAGGTGAGGTTTTCCTGAGATGCCTGACAGCTAGAATCATGAGATAATTAATGGCACACATGTCTGACCTACCCATGTAACTAAGTGAGTGGATCTCTAGGAATCATCACCTCGTTATAGAGGAGGAGGAGGAGGAGGAGGAGGAGGAGGAGGAGGAGGAGGAATGCTTAGTTCAGTTGTAAAAATCTGCCACTGCCTCTCCAGAACGCTTACCCACTTCTTTAGTTACTACACCTGTGGGAGAGACCTCTGTTCATTACAATGAAGAGAATGACCTGGGGAGACTGATCCCAGACCTTTGCAGGGTTACTTTCAGATCTGAATGCCAGTGCCCAGATCCAGATTTTATGCAACTTTCATGGAAATTTGTAAAAAGAAAAACAAAAAAACAAACCTTGTTGGAGCTCAGACAGATGTGTGTTCAGTACCTGACTTGCTGGAGCTCAGACAGATGTGTGTTCAGGACCTGACTGGCTGGAGCTCAGACAGATGTGTGTTCAGGACCTGACCTGACCACTCACCAACTGCCCTTGGACAAGTCTTTGATAGTTTCAACTTCATTTTCTTTGTATTTAAACAGAGATAATTATTACTCACCAGGGCAATGGTCAGAATCAGAATCCAGTTGAAAAAGTAAGTGTTTAATGTGCTCCATAAATTTTAAGGCTCTATAAAATGTAAGGGCTTACTATTATTATCTCTTGAAGCTATCTAAACCAGATGGGGTGTGTTGGTGCGGGACATAGCAGCATCCTGGGCTAGACTTGGTGCTCTTTTAATTACATGAAATATTCTAAGGCAGTAATGACTAAAGTCTCTCTTTGTCTTATCAGTAATGTGCATTAGTTCAGCCTCACCTCATCCTTCTCCTTTCCCATGGCTCAGCTAAAAGGGCGAGAGCCCAAAGAAAAAATGTCCTGGTAATATGTGTTTGTACCGGTTGTTCACTGCACAAGAACTTCTGAGACCTAGTGGGGCTAAAAGTAGCCAGAATTCTGACAGGCCATTGACATGCCCTCCTTGCAGCTGAGTCAACCCACATGTGACTCTTTGTTTTATTTCTAATCCTCATGAAGGTACCAGTTTAGTAGGTGGTAGCTCTAAATCTAGACATCAGTTATAACTAAGGTATATATGTGGCTTTCTCTCATCCTGGCCAGTGAAACCTGTATCTGGAAAAAAAATCATGTGTATCTCATCCTCCAACATAGTGGAGTTTGAATATTATGCCACCATCAAGACTTGTAAGCTAACAGAGGCTGTTTGTTGATGAAGAAAAGGAAGTAACCATAGATTCAGAGACTTCAAATGGAAAAAAAAAAAATCTCTAGAGATGAACCACTCCTGCCCTTTCATTTCAGAGATGAGCAAATTGGAGTTCAGAGAGGGGAAGTGGGTGCCTAGTTCTTACAGCCAGCCTGTGAGGGACCAGAACCCAAGCACCATCACTCTCTTTTCTGGTATACCCCGTTCCATCTGAGGTTGGTGTCACCTGGATGTCTGTACAAGGACAAATGCTGTACTCAGATGGTGGCAGTTATACAATGAAAAGATTACATGTAAAGGCTGAATCTTCTCTGAGTGGCTTCTGAGCCAAACTCTAGACCTTGAAGAGACTCAGCCAGACCTCATTTTTTATGACAATATCCAAACCATTCCTGTCTCTTCTTGTGTCTGCAACTTTAATTTTTAACTGTTCTTAGAAGTTCCCAAACACTGTTTGAGCAGGCAGACCACATACTGGGTGCCTAAAGTAAAAAGCCCTTTTCAGAGTTTGCTCAAAGAACCAGGAAAACTGCTCCCAGAGATTAGAACATGCTCAGAGACCAACAGAAGCTCCTCTCCCTCACCAGACACCAGCGGATAACTCATTTGTTTGATGAGAAAGGGGCCAGGTGACCAATCAGAGCACATGATACTGTCATAGTTACAGAGCAAGAAAGGCCAGGGACAGGAGAGGCCTCCTCCTCCTCCTCCTCCTCCTCCTCCTCCTCCTCCTCCTCCCCCCCCTCTAAGCAGCGAGGAAACATCTACAGCAGACTCTGCAAGGCAGTCCCTAGGGCCACAGGCCGGCCTACGTGTCTGTCCTGTCCTCAACATTGTCCAGTGCTCTCTGAACAGGTCATCATCTGGGGCTGTAGAGTAGACAGACAGACAGACAGACGTACAGTAGGGAGTGAAATGGGGCTGAGTTTTCAAAGGATCTGCACACAAGCATGGGGTTTCCTTGTCAGAAGGTCGGGGACCAAGGCAGTGTTGGAGGCTCATTCCTCATGTCTGACCAGCCACTTGCTCCCACTCTTATAAACGAACTACCATTAAAGTTTTTCTGTAAGAAGAGAAAGAAACCATAACCATCCCTACATTTCTTGGCTTGAACTTGAAGAAAAGGTGCGCTTATAGCCCACCTGAGGCTTGCCCTCACTCCTAACTCTATAACTTAACCTCCATCAAGTATTTCTCAGCTGAGTTTATTTTCTCTTCAAAGACTCTCATTTCAAGATGGATGGGTCTAAGGAAAGCCCATAAGCAATTCCTTTTAGGGTTTTTTGTTGTTATTGTTGTTGTTTGGGGGTTGTTTTTGCTATGAATAAAAGAAAGTTGGCAGAAGATAGACAAACATTTGAACAACTATGATAGGATGGTTGCATATTAGAGACCTTTCCATTTTCAGTTTATTCTAACAGGAAAAGGTCTAGGGTCATGGCTAGAGACCAGGCCTGACGGCAGAGAGGGACGCGGTGGGAACTGGGAAGTTCCTTCTGTGTTAGTACAATGGAGCAGAATGACACCATGGGCATGCTGTGTATGAACCTAAGTGGCATGTGACATGGAAACTATGAATAAGAGAATTCAGTGGTCCAAGTCAGAAGCATCTCCCCAGCCCAAGTAAGACATCGAGTCTGTCTCCCTCTCTCTACAGTTCCTCATCTTTGACTCATTCATGAGCGGGACAAAGTATAGGCTTTCGATATCCTTTCTGCCTGTGGTCTTCAGACACTCAGAGTGTCTATCCCGTGGCGCTAACCGGCAAGTGTCACCTTGCCACTCATGCACACCTAAACCACACAGGAGGTAGTTGTAGTCCAAGTGACCTTCCCATGGAAACCAGAGTAAACAAATATTTGTTCCTTCTTCCTGAGCTTCAGAAGAGAGTTTCACAGCTTCTCAATAGTTTCTTTAGGAATCCTGTAAAGAATGTGAGGCAGTCAAAGATGACGGCCATCACTGTCTCCTACCCTCCAGATTGCATAATGAACACATCAATATATTTTGGTTCTTCAGCATTACACTTGGGAGACTTTTCAAAGTGAATGGAGAATGTATCACTCTTACATCTAGTCCTTCAGACTGAGGCCTTGGCTTCCCCCACTCCTCACCCCCTGCTGCCCTTCGCGCGCGCGCCTCTCTCTCTCTCTCTCTCTCTCTCTCTCTCTCTCTCTCTCTCTCTCTCTCTCTCTCTCTCTCTCTATGCCTGACCTAAAACATTAGCTGCTGCCTGAGGCCTGAAGTCTGCTGAGCAGTAGTTGACAGCTTAGCAGAGAGTGGCCTAGATGAAAGCCTCTAGGCTGATTGTGTGGGTGACCCCCACCAACCAGAAGTGAAACCTTCACTGGGAAAGGAGGCATATTAGCTTGCCACGCTACCTAGACATAGCCTGCTCAGAGATCTCTTTGCTTCCAAATTAAAAAGTTAGACTCTGCCCTGTGGATATTTGGACCAAAGCCTTCTCTGGGGCAGGACGAAAGCTATACCCAACTGGGTGGCACACCACACAAGCCAACTTGCAATGGCTGCATTCTTCTCTGCAGGAGGATTAGTTCACTGGCCTCTCTGAGGAAAGAGCTGGAGATTTTAATTTCCATGGATGGATGGCGCCACTTTGCCATGGAAAGAATACCTCTCTTTCAGACTGTCTGGGCCAAGGGAGGAGACCAGTCATATGACACACAGCACACAGGAAAGGTCAGATGTTCCTGACTGACATTTTCCAGGAACAAGGATTTAGTGTTTTAAAAATATTTTTCCTTCAAGATGGGGCCCAAGAGTGAAGGGGAAACATTGCACATGTGCGTGGCCATTAAATATTTGGTATTGGTATAGGTGAATCTACTTAGAGATTTTTAATACTTTCCACTTTGTGAGTGATTAAAAACGATAGCTGCACCATCATTTGCTTCCAAGAAATTTTGTGTCATTCCCTGTATCTTTTATTGATATGAAATGAACATTATGTAAAATTAACTGTTATAAAGTAAGCAGTTCGATGGTAGTTAGTACCAATCAGCCACCACATCTATCTATGTCCAAAATGTTTTTGCTGCCCCCAAATGAAACCATCACACAGTTCTCTCTTCACGCTTCTCCATCTCTGACAAGCACTGACCTACATTCTCCCTCTGTGAACTTACCTGCCAGGAATTTCATATCAATGGAACTATGCAGCATATGACATTTAGTGACTGGCATTTTCCACCGGGCATGTTCTTAAGATTCAGCCATCTTGTGGTTTCTATTAACACTTTATTCCACTTATATCCCAACCTTAATTCATTATATACACATACTACCATGTGTTTAATATGCACATTCATTTGTGGTATGGGCATTTGGGTTTCCCCCTTTCAGCTATTGTGGATAATACTGCTGGCAATATGTACATACAAGGATTCCCTTGAATACCTGTTAGTAGCTCTTTGGGGTATATGCCAGAGAGTAGCCTTGCTAGATCCTACAATAATTCTATGTTTAACTTTTCTATGTCAAGCTAATTTCATTTCCTCTACATACTAACAAACTCACTGTGCTCCAAAATATGGCATAACTTTCAATGTCTGGTCTCTCTTATTTGATACCTTTGAGCTTAAATTTTAGTAGAGATATTAAAACCCATTGTTTAGAAATTTCAGAATTGTTTAGACTCCTGTTTTATGGGTACATAGACATATGTACCTCAGACAGCAGGTATAATAGACAATAGCTTTATGGCAGGTCTAGAGTGTCCCCTATAAGTAAGTCTCACCAGGCATGGTGGCACACACTTTTAATCCTAGAACTTAGCAATCAGAGACAGGAGAATCCCTCTCTGTAAGTTAGAAGCCAGCCTAGTGAGTTCCAAGCCAGCCAGAGCTACATAGTGAAAACCTATCTCCTCCCCCTCCTGTGACAGTGTGGGGACTTGGTGTTGGGACAAGGTCCCTCTACGTAGCCCTGGCTCTCCTGGAATTCACTCTGTAGACCAGGCTGGACTCAAATTCACACAGAGCTACCTGCCTCTCCCTTTGGAGTTATGAAATTTAAGGCGTGTGCCATCATACCCTGTGAGCCAGTCTTTAAAATAAATAATAACACTAAGTCTTACCTATTGTTCCCAGGACTGGGGCATTTTCAAAACAAAACAGAAACTAGACTCAGACTGTACCTTCAGGGATGGGCTACCCTGTACCGCAATGACCTGTCCCTCTTCATCTAGAACTGAGAGAAGCATCTTCCCTAGGGATTGTCTGTCTCTGCCTCTGCTGCCATGTCACTCGCTGTCCAGGTCAGGGTGGTGCCTTTCTGGAACTTATGGCACCAGCTTCTTTATTCCTGCTGGGCTAGCTTCCAACACAGCTTTGGGCCACAGCAGAGGGTTCCACTTACTCCAAGGCTGTCCTGCTCATCCTGGACACTGATCTCTTCTCTTTCACTCCATGACCTAGGCTTACAGAGGCCTGCAAAGATGTGCATATAGATAGGGTGCTGGTGTCAAATGTGAGTGAGTCTCCTAGCCACAGAGACAGCAACAAAGTCCTCACAGAGACACACTGATCACCATTTCTTTTTCATCCCCTCAAACTGTAAAAGCCATTCATCAATAACATGTTTATAAACATCTTTCCATGCTAGTATCAAACTGGACATGAGACACCCAGAGGAAAGGGCACTGAAGAGGCCAGTGTGGATGAGGGAAGGATCAGCAAGCTCCCATGCTGTCAGGAAGGCGGCCGTCTCCTATGCATTGTCAGGGAAGTAATGTGGTGGCAAGGAGAATTTCAACTAGCATCTCCCTGTGTTATACAAGATTCCAGAAGAAAAATCAAGCTATCACATCTTCCTTATCTCTCAGCGCTACCTGGTGGGGGCTGCACAGTGTCAATCTTTCTACAGTTTCACGTTCCTCCCTGGGTCTGAAATATGAAAGCCATCTTCCCATGACACACACAGGAGTCGTCACTGTGATTCCAGCTCCCTGCCACTGGAATACAACAGGGACCACAGGACAAATCCTACAAGGAAACAGATGGACGCTTGAATGATGCTCACTGAACACTTGCCCCTTGCCAGCACTGTTTTAACTATAGTATATGTATTTAACTTTTCTGATTAGCCTTCTGTCTCCTTTTACAGCTGAAAACATGGTTGGGGCAGGGTTGGTGTCAGTGGATTTTCTATGTTCAGGTGACTAGAGTTGTGACAGACAGGACTGACCCTGGCTGTCCTCTCTGAAAGAGAGACTCAGGCCATGTAGGGTCACACACAGGGCTCTCTGCTAACGCAAAGCTGGAAGTGAAATCACAGAAATCCCCTTCATGGGCACACCCGGCTTACAGACTTCCCATCTCTTGGCTCTCACCCACAGACTGATCTAGGTAGTTCACAAAACCTCATTTGGTCTCCACAAACTTATGCTAAATATTGGCAGTGTTGACATGCAAGTGCTCTCTCTCTCTCTCTCTCTCTCTCTCTCTCTCTCTCTCTCTCTCTCTCTCTCGTTTAGGAGGGTAATAGGGGGTTATGAGAGTGTGGATTGGGGAGGTGCCTGTCTGTCTGCCTGTCTGTATGTGTATGTAGGGTATGGTGTGTGTGTGTGTGTATGTGTGTGTGTATAGAGAAGGAGACTGAGAATCCCTTTGAACCCCAACCAGCTTTAGTTGCCCAAGGCCTTGTGACAGATCTGAGGGATTTAAAGATATACAAAGCATGGTTGAGGTGGGGGATGGGAGGAGACAGAAAACCACCACTGTTCACTCAAACTTTTACAAAACTGTCTACTTCTACTTCCTTGATCAAACATGAAAAGTACTTGAAGGTTTTCAGGCCTGGTATGTTGGCAGTGACTCCATCCCGGTCTTGGAAGTCATAATACCTCATGAAATACGTAGGGGAAGAAAGTTTCCCAATAGTCTCCTCCATAGGCTGTGGCCCCGAGGAATCTCTGCTGTGTGCCTGGCTGCTCCTTGGAATTCCCTGGCATTTAAAGCAGCTGGTGAAAGGCCCAGGAAGAGGGAGGGTCAGACGAGGAAGCGGGTTGAGTATTGTCATAGCAATAGGGAGGTTGGAAACCCCCAGATCTGAGCTGGAGCCTGAGCATCCATTGGATTCTCCCTCAGAACCACCTCTCTTCTCTGGCAAGCTGTATTTCCCCCATTCTTGCTGCGTCGTCACCTTTCAGATGCCCACTCAGAGCTCACCTGCCTGGATCCGTTCATCATTCCTCACAGAGGTGAACTCATCCTGCCTTGCTGCTCCATAACCATTTGTTTGAATTTCCTTTGGGAAACATAACTAATCCTGCCTTATGGTGCTTCCCCTGTGCTCACTCAGTTCCCCAATAAGAAACAAATTTCTAAACACAGTCTGTCTTCAGTTCAGTTTGAATCTCTTACCTAGGGAGCTGGCAGGGTGTTGCTTTTTCATTGTGCGGAATTCTCTGGGAAGTCTTAGAAAAGAGAGATGTCCTTCGCGTATATAGTAGGTAGCAAGATGAAACTGGAACAAACTGCTGAGGTGCAGGGAGCAGAATGGCAGATCCTCAGCCTTAGTGATGTCAACAACCCAGGCTCAATAATGGAGACTAGACAGCAAGAGAGTCCCTCTAGGAAGAGTAGAACACAGATGCTTTTTATAGAAATAGCAATGGAGTAGTGAGACACTATACACACACACACACACACACACATACACACACACATACACACATACACACACACAAGTACACACACATATACACACATACACACACAATACCATACATACACATACACACATATACACACATACACACATACATACACACAATACACACACACAGACACACACATACACATGCACAATACACATACACACACGCACAATACACATACATACACATACACATACATATACACACACATACACACTCATACATACACACAATACACACACATATACACACATACACATGCACAATACACATACACACACACACGCACAATACATATACACACACATATACACACACATACACACACATACATACATATACACACACATGCACAATATACACACACACACACATCCTGGACTCAGTGTGGCAGTTGTGTCACTATGTGAAATGTCATCAGTTCAAGAACACAGACAGATAGGTCACAAACATGAGCAGGCAGGGCTTTCCAACAACATGGGAGCATTCATTCTCAAGTAATATCATCTTAAAATTCGATGTGGTTCCTATGGAAGGGCCAATGTCTACTGAGGCCAGTCACTTGCCTGCACTGTGCCTACTCTGGGAATCTCAGAAACATCTGGTACCTGAGCAGTGGCATTCTTCAGATTTGGAATATTGAAATTCCAATTTGTACACTTTTTCTGAGTATCTTTTCTTTGACGACAGTGCTGTATGTGAACCCCAACATCAGTGAGCCTGGGCAAGAGTGTTGGATATTCACAGGAAGAAATTTTTGCCATAGCATCTTTGATAGCTGTGAGACCTTAGACAAGTCATTTAATTTCAGTAAGCCATAGAGTTTTCTCATCTAGAAAAGATGTCCATTCATTAACTTGGTAAATATTTCTCAGGTACAAAGTTGGTCCCAGATATTGGGGATCTCATGATGAGAAGAGATTCCACGTGGAAAGGAGGGGAGATGGTTGAATATGAAATTATTCTAATGTTGACATGGGCTGTGGCAAGGGTATAGAAACAGTAAAGGGCACAGAGCCTGGCCTCTGACCTTTAGCATGACCCAGGAAGTTTTCCCAAGAGGAACAAAGTTTTAGCTGCTGTCTAGAGAATGAGCAGACTAAGAAACTTGATGGTATTGGGAATAACAATGGGGTATAGACAGAGAAGCTTGTGCAGGACTCCAAAGCAGGAAAGGAACCACAGGTCTGTCTCTGAGTGTGAGAAACAGGGCTTCATACACTTCCAGAGTGACTGATGGCTGCTGCTTGGCAGCCTTGGGGTTGCTTTTTAGGAGTTGGTTCAGTGAGGAGTGTATCACATGGGGACACAAAAACTACAATCCATCTCTCCCTGATGATACGGCAGCCTTATAACTCTGAACAAATCCTTATTCCTTATTTGTCTGGGAAATGGGGCAGGCAATTCCCACCTCCCCCCTCCCTTTCTACTTCACAGTGTGTCAAAGAAAAAAATGTTTACAGAATCTATTATCGAATCCTGAGATGGATGTGATAGTGTAGGCCTATAATTCTAGCATTAGGGAGGCTGAGGCCAGCCTGGGCTACATGATGAGACCCTCTTCACTATCACCCCTAAATTCAGAAGCTGTAAGTGTGAGGTCATAATAATACTCAGTTCAATTATAAATAAAGCCAAGCCCATTTGGTGTCAGTTCAAAGGTGAGAAGTGAGCGCCCTGGTGCTCTGTCCTTGCCCCCTTTCCCAGGGCACCAGGGCGTCAGTAAATAACAGCTTCTCTGTTATTCATTTGGTAATATTTCATTTCAGATCATAAGCAGATTTTTTCTAAGAGAGAAAGTATGCTATTAATAAAAGTTTTTAATTGTAAGGTACATGAATACTCTGCCTACAAACTGCCATTGGCCCCAGGTTGCTTAAAGCTGAGTAATCCTGAATTCTGGCAAGGTGATCTTTCATTGCTATTACCAGGTCTCTTCCCACAGCGTCTGGAACCTCTGTGAGGTTCATGGCATTGAACCTGTATCAAGCACTCGGAGTCTCCCCAGTGTCGTTTCTCATATGTCCTCAGATGGTCTCCTTCCTGCTCGTCCGTATCCAGACTATTCATACTGTCCTGTCCCTCTGTAACAACACCCCGTGTAGTCTTAATTCGGCATGTTCAACCCTCCTGTAAAGACTAAATTCAAACTCGGGCCAGCACAGCCTCAAGTCCCCTTGCCATCCCACCTTAGAGCCCATATCCATCTCTCTAGTCTGGCAGAGCTCACATTGGGGCATTTGCTGGCTTATTTAGCATTTGGATACTACCTTGGGGGAAGTGAGGATGTAGCCCAGTGAGCAGAGTGCCTGCCCAGCATTCATGAAGACTTAGGTTCAATTCCCCTGAAAGGATGAAATGTGCCATGATGGCACACAGCTGTAATCCCAGCACACAGGAAGGTCAGAAATGGGGTTCCCATGATGGGAGTAGATTTCATGTGGAAAGGAGAGGGGATGGAAGGGGGATGGAATAAGAAATTACCCTAATGTTGACACATGGGCTGTGGCAGGGATATAAGGACAGCAAAGGGCACAATCTGGGACTCTGATCTTTAATATGTCCCAGAAAATTTCCCAAGGGTAACAAGGTTTTAAATAGGGTTTAGAAGAAGAATCTAAAGTAAGCAATCTACTAGGTTTAGGATGAGTAATGGGGTAAGGAGGTTAGAAGTTCAAGTTCATCCTCAGCAAAGTAACAAGTTGCAGGCCAGCTTGGCATACAGAAGAACTCTGCCTCAAAACAGCAAAACCTACTCTTCAGGGCATTTTCAAATGACAAAGAATTCACACGTATATTACTGCGGGCTTTGGGATTAATACTGCATGATGAGTGAAGCCAATGCTATTATTATCTTCCCTGATCAGTGGTAAGAAACCTGAGGCTTCTGAGGTTGCACGACTTGACCTGTCCTCTGGCTAAGCGAAACAGGAGCCTGCAATACTGTAAGGTTTATGAAGAAACTCCCTTAAGATAAAAACCACATCATAGCTCTTACCCCTCCTAGCCTTTAGCATATGCCAATCACATAGTAGATACCAGGCTAACACTTCTTCACATGAAATCCATATGCATCTACAAGGAAATCATTTAAATGGCATATCACATTGGCATGAATATGCATTAGCATTATGAGCCTCTTTGAGCATAAAGGAGGGTGCTTGCAGCGTTATTTCTATTACAGAGACTCAGTAAATAGCACAGGAGACTCGTAAGTATTTGTTAACCCACAGAGGTAGCAGAGCAACCAGAGGACAGCCACCAGCATCTCTCCCTCTGCTGTCATGAGCGGCCCCACCGCCTCTGTGTAATCAATGGAATGTGTAAGTCAGAGCTTGTCCAACAGGGTGGACAAGCTGTTAGTCCTTGAAAACCCAGAGTGCACACTAAGACTCAGATTTCTAGCACCTAGACTCTAGTAGACCTCAGCTCCACAAACCTGGCAGGAAGAACTTCTCTGCAATTAGGCAGTGATGACTGACTATCCTTCCATTCTGGAAGAATGCAGAGAGATCTCCCATCACTAGAATAAATTTCCCAAGAACCCTAGGCTGCTCTGGCCCTGGGCAGAACCAAGGCGTGATGTTGTAGTTGTTGTTGTTGTTGTTGCTGCTGTTTGCCATGTGTCTTCATCTACCAGAATGATGTCAATTCAGGCTCTGGATATATAGTAGCTTAGGTATACAAAACATGTACCACTTGCTTCACCTGCCGCACCCTTCGAGAAGGTCCTCACATCCAGCTGATAGCATACCTGTTTTTAGGGAGTACCCATGTTTCTTGTCAGAAGTCCATCAAAGGATTGAGAAGACAGCTAGTCTTCTAAAGAAACAGGACAAACTGCATATATGCAGGGTTTTTTTGTGTAGTCTAGATTATGCCCATGTTGGAGATAAAGAAACGGAAGCCCAGAGCAACCGAGTGATTGTCCCAAGACACAGTAAGTCATACCTGCTCATCATGCCTCAGTCTACAAGCTTGTGGCTCTTCAACTATCCATTAGCTAGATTTGGATTTTGACTCATGAAAAACTCACAAGAGTATAAGCTAACACAACCAAGGAAAAGTCAAAGCCAAGCTGGAGGCCTGGGAACCACAAACTTCCCATCATGGAGTTTAACTGTTCAGCTTGTTAAGCAATACAAAATATTCCTCTCCCTGGCTGCTCTAACCCAACCCTCATCCCCAGGATCCATCCCTGCCTTTTTTTTTTTTTCACACATAAGATTTTTATTGTGGCCATAGAGATGGCTAAGTAGTTAACAGTGGATATTGTTCATGCAGAAGGCACAAATTCAGTTGTTTTTTTTTCTTTTTTTTTTCCTTCTTTATTTTGTATTTATCAAAAAAACAGTAAAACGAATTTAAAATGCAGAAAAGTTAACAATAACTATAAAGAGGATAACAATCATAAGCATGGCTTATCAAGGGTGGTAATGCAAATAAGGTTGCTACACATATATTTACTTTGTGTTCAGCTTTCCCTCTGAATTTTTTTTTCCATCCCTGTATATCCTTATTCAAGGTCCCTTCCCCCTTCCACCACATCTGGTCATTTTTTCTTCTCCACAACTCCCCATCCCCTCCCTGGGCAGGGAGCAGACAGTCCTATGGTCCCACTGACCCAATAATGCTTGGATCAGTCTCCACTCCTGGCCAAATCCAGTTTTGTTCCCCTCCCTCAAGAGTGAGTCTGGTGTTCCTATAGTTGGAGTGGGGTTCAAAGGGTCAGTCCAGGGTGTTTCTGATCCCAAGCTGTTCAGTGGTTGTGGATTGCAGCTTGGGCATGCTTGACTTTTTTTCTTGTTTGTTTGTTTAGAGACCACTAATGAGTGAGTACATCCCCTGCTTATCTCTCTGAGTTTGTGATACCTCGCCTCAGGAGGATATTCTCCAAATCCATCCATTTGCCTGTGAATTTTAGGATATCATTTTTTCTTACTGCTGAGTAGTATTCCATTGTATAGATGTACCACAGTTTGTTAATCCATTCTTCAGTTGAGGGACATCTAGGTTGTTTCCAGGTTCTTGCTATTACAAATAATGCTGCTATGAACATAGTTGAGCTAATACCTT
>PVIH01006504.1:95355-110464 GCA_004025045.1 Sigmodon hispidus | reverse complement strand
CTGCATTCCCACCACAAATCCTCATCATCCCTCCCCTGAAATGAGTTGTGAAATCTCTGCCCCTAACATCTCACCTCTCCCCTACGCCTCCCAGGGACGGTGTCATGAACTTCTTCTACTATTTATAACTGCAGGTCTGAAGTCTGCTAATTCTACCTACTACAAAACATGGTTTGCGATGACATCATGCAGAAAAGTTCCATGGATTTTCACAATACTGGATCAGAAAAGGCCTTAACCTCGGGTCTGAGTTGCTCTCTATCCATTGTCTTTTCATCCCATAAAATGTTCACTCTTCTCTTTTCATGATAAAGTTGAATTGGGCACGGGTGATAAGATAGTGTTGGTGAGACAACACTGTGGAAGCCTGACAGCTGAAAACCTCTTACCCAGAAGGCTCAGAGTTGCCACAATCCGGACTAAACTCACCAGAGTCCAGCAGAGGGGTTTCCAGCCTCCAGCCTACACCTCTTTCCAGACCCCCCCTTCCAGCCGATTCACCTCCTTTGGTATACAACTCTCCCAGAAGGGAGGTGTCTGGTTTCCCAAGGCACTGGCAATGAAGAGGGTGGAGGGTCTGCCAGATCAAGACACAGTGATATTCAGAGTGACAGGAAGAAAATGTGAAGTTTAGCCTTTCAATTCCCCCAAAGTACCCAGAGACACCAAGACAACACATTACAGAACACACAATGAGTTGCTCAGAAAGATGACCCTGGGCATCAAAAAGGAAGATGTGGCCGAACTCCATCTTTTAAGACTCAAGTAGTCTAAAAAACAAAATGGAGTGTGCAGCAGTCTGCAGCCAACTGTAATGTTGTCCCCAGGAGCCTCCAGGCCCACCTAAGGCCCTGACAGCCCTTCTCAAAGTCAGGATGTACCACTCACCACAGCCATTTGGATGTGGAATCCCCTATGACCACACCCACATCCATCACTCTTACCTACTACCTTTTTTTATGGCATTTGTATGTAAAGCTCCTCACCAGATTACAGACTTCTCTGAGCACAGGGCTATAGTTTGGGGGAGGGGGCGATCATGACATTCCTCCTGGTTTAAACTAAAGCCTGTGTCTCAGTAAACTCAATCTGTAGAGTCCTGGGGACTTAGGACCCTGGGAAAGACAGCATTGGAATGAATATGTTTGTAAGACAGTCTTCTATAGTGTAGAAAGGTATTATTACACAGTCTTCCATAGTGTAGAGATATTATTTCTCCTGCTTTGAGGTTAATAAAATGGGCTGACATATTACGGCTCTGTGATCAGTGAGGCAAGTGGTAACTACTTGTATGGAATACAGAGATCCATGCGATAAACTCAGCATTGTTGCACAAAGACAAGGGCGGCTTACCCTTGCTCTAAAACAATAGCTTTGGCCATTACCTATTCAGCGCAGACCTACTGTGTGACCTAATGGACAACAGCATTCAAAAGCACTGAGCTGTTTTAGATTTAATGAAAGAACCACTGCAATATGTTTAAGCTGGCAGTTCTGTAAAATGAGGCTGCAAACTTACAAGCCAGGTATTATAGTGCACACTACAATCCTGGGATTGGAAAGCCGAGGCAGGAGGAGCATGGGCTCTGGGCCAGCAGTATGGGCTACTAAGATCCTATCTCAAAATAAGACATAAAATGTTATCTGATTCTACATTTGAAAAAATAATTCTCAGTATGGTTCAAACTTAATAAATATGATCCTTACACTCTAAATCCCAGTCATTTATAAGACAGGCCAAAATGACAACCACTCAGCTGAGGTCCAGGCAGCCAGGACTTCCAGGCTTGGTCTGCTGTTTTCAAGGTCCACGGCTTTCCCTTCCCACAGCCAGGCCTCTTCAATGCTACCCACCCCTTCCGGGCTAAATCCCATGGGAATTTCTACACTAGAGAGCTGAATAGCCCCTGGCTAGCCCTGACTCTGTCAGCTTCTTTTCCTACAATGCATAGGTCTAACCCACCCTTTACCTCAGTTCTGATAAAGGAGCCTGGGATTCTCCTCAGACAGCCTGCTAAGACCCCAGGGGCTGAGGCACTACTACCTTGCTCTTGGCTTTTGTCTAGGTAGGACACTGGTCAGTCACTCTGAATCCACATGGCCAGAGTAAGTCAGGGGACACAGGGTGTGTCAGCACACTCCCATGGACCAGGCCCTCAGGACCTCCATCCAAGCCATTCATCCTGAAGACTCCAGCCTTTCTCTTCTGGAACAAGGACTTCCTCCCAGCTGCAGACAGGCTCTGCTGTCCTCACCCCTGGGCAGGGCACTGCAGGCCCAATGCTTGGCACTGATTAGAAAATGACTCATCACAGAACACTGAGGGGGCCTCTGGCTATGGTACAAGTAAGTCATAAGATCTGGATCTATCTATCCAAAAGAAAAAAAGGAAAAAAAGAAATGAAAAGGCAAAAGAATATAATCCTGGCAATAAAATGGAAGAAAAACACTTCCTTGTGCTGAGAAGCCCATGCTGGACTTGGGTGAGCTAAAGCCCCTATACCCCAGCCCACTAGCTCTAAGGTAAAACTGAAAAATCAGAGACATAACTATAGCTGTGTGTGCTAAGGAGGCCAGGGAGGCATTCCTATGGACAGTTCCAAAGGTTACAGCTACTGAGCGCAGGAGCCTTAGGCAGCTGAATTCCTCCAAGTTTCAGGCCAGTCTAGGCTAGGGATTGACAACCTACAAAAACAAAACCAAACACGAAAGAAAGAAACAAACAAAAAGTCAAAGGTCACCTAAATTACAATATTAAACTTACATACAATTCGTATAGTAGCTAACACCTATCATCACAGCTCTGGGAAGACTGAGGCAGGAGGATAGCCATAACTTTGAGGCCAAGCTTGAGTTATAGACTGTGACCATTTCCCCCACATGCCTGCTTCCCCCCCACCAAAGAAAAACAAAGAAAAAAGAAACTAAGTAGACCATTTCTTCTCTAGGCTATGATGCTGTCATTCAAATCCCTAATATGCAAAGCTAAATATATGTGTAAAGTTATCAATATCCCAGAAATTCTGAAATTCAAAACTAGCCTGCTGCACTGTCATATACTGGAGAACACAGTCACTGCGGCCTTAGGCGGAGCGTATTTTTACAATGCAATCAAAGAGTTTTCTGCATTCTAGCTGGGTCTTTCCTTGCTCCGTTTTACAACTTTGATCTTGTAAAAAATCCAGAACACCTAACCTTGCAATTTTTTTCACTCCTGGGAAGAAAGTAAACAGAGTCATTTAAAAACCAAAGCAATGTCAACACTTACTCAATGATACAGCTGCTGCTGGAGAGCAGGGGAAGAGAAGGGTTTTCTTTGCTGTCAGATTCTCTCCCCTAAATAACTCCCAAGGTTATTATTGGTCAAAAATAATAAAGTCTGAGTTCAGGGAGACAAATGACCAACCTATTGTAAAGCAGAGTGAGTACACATAAACTATATGGATGCCTGCTGGCAAAGAAGCAGTTCAATGGTCCTAGGCAGAAGAGAGCCCCTCTCTCCCACCATAAGCTACACAAGGGAGCCACTTTAAACCTCGGGTGGGAGGGTGGGGGGAAGAATACTCAGAAATCCTCCTGAGTATCAATCCAAGAGAACTGAAATCAGGATGTCAAAAAAAAAAAAAAAAAATCTGTATGTCCATGTTCATTGCAGCAGCATCCACAATAAGCATGGTAGAGAAGCAAGCTAAGGATTCATACTGACAAAGAATAGATCAAAAGAGAGAGAGAGAGAGAGAGAGAGAGAGAGAGAGAGAGAAAAGAAAAGGACTATGTCTATACAGTTCAGTATAGTTCATCCTTTCAAAGCAAGAAAATTCTAGGGTGGGGACTGCAGCTCAGTTGCTATAACGCTTGTCTATTATGCAAGAGGCCCTAGGCTCAATCTCCAGTAATACAGAAGGCAGGTGTGGTGATGTGATCCTCTAATCACATCACTTGAGAGGTAAAAACAGAAGTTCCAGGCCAGCTTGGGATAAATGAGACCCTGATATAATAAATCAAATGAGGGGTAGGGGTGGGGGGATTATGACACATCATGAATAACCCTGAGTACACAGTGCTAAATACAGTAAGCTAGCTAGAGAAGGAACAAGTGCAATACGATGCCAGTGAAATAAGGCAAATTGAGTAAAAACCCTCATAGAAGCCCTGGGGAGAGAAGGTACACACACAGGCTCTCCCACACGGGATGAGAAGCACTAGAGATCTGCGAACCCATGACATACTTACCACAGTTGGCTTCCAGCAGGAGAGACAGGAGCTCCTGCTACATGCTTTTGTTTTAGTTTTAGAATGAGTTTGGTTTTGCTTGGAGTTTTGTTTTATTGGGGTTTTTTGCTTTGTTTTGCTTTAAAAGAAAAATAGAAACAGGCTCAGGAATTCAGATCCAACTATCCAAGAAGGAATGAAATCAGGATCCCAAAGAGGCACTTTCATAGCCAGGTTCTCCAGGCCTTCAGCAGCACCTAACTACAGGCAAAGGAAGCAGCGGAATCCACACGCTTGAGGGCTGGAATGCAGATATAAAGACAGAGAAGACAAAAGACAGAGCATCAAGAAGGGGAATTGAGGCCCAAGCCCAGGCTCTGGTCACCTACTGTCCTGATTTCTGTGCTGTGATGAAACACTAACCAAAACCAGCTTAGGAAGGAACTAGTTTATTTGGCTTACAGCTTACAGTTTATCATCGAGGGAGGCCAAGACAGGAACTCAGAGCAGGACCTGGAGCAAAGGACTGATACTGAGTCCAAGGAGGAACTCATTCTGTCTTGTTCCTATTTTTCTTATACACCCAGGTCTACCTGCCTAGGGGTGGTACCGCCCACAGTGGACTGGGCCTTCCCAAATCAATCACTCATCAAGAAAATACCCCCAAAACAGGTGCCCGGAGGCTGCTCCGATGAAGGCAGTTCCTCAGTCGAGGCTCCCTCTTCCCAGGTGACTCTAGTCTGTGTCAAGTAGACAAAAACTGTCTAGACTAGCACAGCTATTTACGCCTGTCTAATGAGGGCCCTAAACTGGCCCAAGCCAAGAAGGCTTGCTAGGGGACAGCTCTGAAAGGCCAGAGCTGTGGCATGATGGAGACCAACTCCACACATGCCTCCAAATCATCAGCTAAACAATAAAGGCAAAATTACTGAGACAAATCGCTGAACTGGTCAGCATACAGGAGGGCTGAGGAGTAGGGAGAGACAGACACACATACACACACATAGTACTACTCAATAAGTAAGCAATATGGTGGCTATGGAATCACCTTCCACGGGAACCATTCTGATGGCAAACCATCTGAAGAACAGCAAATACACTATAAAACACTTGTAAAGGGAATACAAAGTCAGACCAATGAGCTGGTAAAATAAAAGCCATATTCCTGAACATTTTAAATTTACAGGATAAATGAACCCTTTAGATCAGGCATGGCAGTTTGAATCTAAAATGTCCCAGTGGCCTGTGGGTAAAGGCTTGCTCCTCAAGATGGCACTGTCAGAAGGGGTGGAACCTTGCCAAGGTGAGGCCACGCTCAGAGGTGGGATGCGGGGTGGGAGGGGTTAGGACATGGGAGGGTACCCATGAGGAGGACCATGAGAGCCCAGCCTCTTTTTAACTTCCTGGCCAAGAGGTGAGGATTTCTACCCCACCTCACATGCCTACCATGATGGGTTAATTCATCACAAGCCTGGAAGCGCCAAAACTGCATTTCACTATGTGCCCATGGGGGTAGAAGTTTTATGGATTGGGAATGAATACTATGTATAAATAAAATTCCATAATGTATAGGATTTGTTTTAAACGCCTGGTGTGTAGAGGGGAAAAGATAGAGGTCAAAGACTACAACATTGTAGTTGTACAGGATGAGCAAGTCTAGAGAGCTAGACAATGAAGATTACTTATAATAATGTAATATACACTGAGAGTTTTCAAAGGACTACCTCTTAGGTACTCTTACCACAAGATCATAGCCTGAGAAAAGCATTGCAAGGCAATGTCATCACTGTGCAAACACCAGAGTGGACTTAGAGAAACCTAGGCACACTGTTCAAGCATGAGATGCTAAATCCAAGGTACAGGAAGGAGGCTGCTGCAGGCAAAACACAGCACACTGTATTACAGAAAACGTCTTCTAAATAGAACACTGGTTTTTTAATATTAAAAAGTGTCTTATAAAACAGTATGCTGTACAACATGCAGAGTCTCTGTGAGCTTCTATATTTCTTTTTTTTATTTTTATTTTTTTTATTTTTTTTAATTTTCTTTTCTTTATTTTGTATTTATCAAAAAAACAGTAAAAAGAATTTAAAAATGCGGAAGAGTTAACAATAACTATACAGAGGATAATAATCATAAGCATGGCTTATCAAGGGTGGAAATGCAAATAAGATTGCTACACATATATTTTCTTTGTGTTCAGCTTTCCCTCTGAATTTTTTTTTTTTTCCATCCCTGTATATCCTTATTCAAGGTCCTTTCTCCCTCCCACCACATCAGGTCATTTTTCTTCTCTGCAACTCCCCATCCCCTCCCTTGGCAGGGAGCAGACAGTCCTATGGTCCCACTGACCCAATAATGCTTGGATCAGTCTTCACTCCTGGCCAAATCCAGTTTTGTCCACCCTCCCTCAAGAGTGAGTCAGGTGTTCCTATAGATGGACTGGGGTGAGCTTCTATATTTCTAACTGGCATCAGCACAAATGTGAGTTGTGTTGAAAACTCACGTGACCGCAGATCAAACTTCATGCTGCTCATGGTAGACAGACAAGGAAAAGTAAATTACCTGCAACATCCATACACAGACTGTGTATAAGGTCTGCAATGTTGACTCCTGAAGTTGGCCAGTGAGTATTTACATGGACTTAGTTACATGTCTCATGACTTACAGGTTTGCATTAATTCCTGTGATGACTTTAAACTCTCTGGGTGGTCCCCCCCCATTTCGTTTACGACCCAAATCCTCACCACTTCACTAAACTACACAGATCCTTGCAGTGTATCTGGAAGATGCTCATTCCTCCTGCCAGCTCCTGGTCACTCCCTAACAGCCAATACTACGCTACAAGGACTGTTTGCTACCAAGATGAGGCTTGCTTCAATTCCCTGCATGTTCTCACCAAATCCCATTCTCCTCACTCGGAATCTCCTGTGACATTATCTTGTATTTGCATAGAAAGCCATCGATCCTCCTAGACTATGAACAAGAGAAGGGGCTTCATTTGTTCTATTATCACATGCCCAGGATGTGGTTTACAGTATGGCATCTGATAAATATTTCAAACACTAACAAGGCCTGGCTAGCATGGAGTTATTACAAAGTACAAGTGTTGTCCTGTGGTGGGTAAGGCCTTTCAGGCTGTACAAAATCACCCTGAGGTGGTGCTTCAGTTTTTTGTTTTTTTTTCATATACTGACTTCTGATAACATGACTTGGGAATTTTCTCACTTCACGATGGTGTGAAATTGATACAAATTCAGTAGGAACCATACTTGGCGTTAAATCTGGACTTTTTCCCAGGCTCACAGCATGTGTTCTCTCTATGCTGGGCGGTGCAGTGACCCTCAGCTCCCAGGCACATGCTCATGAGGCCAGCAAGCACTCTAGGCACATTGTGTTGCTAGTGTTTGGGGGATTGTGTTTCATATGTTAGCGTTACGCTATATCTAAACACTCACCTGCGTGTACGCAAGAGACACTCAACACTTCATTATAAAACATGCTTGTGTTAGATGATGTAACAGGCAGTGGTCTGAGTAGAGAGAGGAAGAGGGGAGTCAGTGTAATGGTGCAGCATTCCCAGTGTGCCTAGCTCTAGGGAGGTTAGAGTTGGCTGGTGCAGATGCTGTCTCAAAAACAACACAGCAAAGACAGACAAGACTAAGCTAAGATGCCTGAGAGGTCAAGTGTACTAATGAATACAATTACAATATTTCACTACTTCCTGGGTTTATCAGGTTATGGTCCCTTAAATTGTTGAGGAGCATTTGGAATTTTCTCCACCTTCAGAGCAATCTGTGAAAGCCAAAAAAAACTTTCTCAGTTTCAGCCATCCCTTCTACTTCAAATTTAGTTGTATTCTGTCTGTTAAATTTAAATTAAATAAAATTTCCTATCTTAGGCCATGGAGATGGTTCAATGGGTAGAGATGCTTGCTAGGCATGCTGGGATAACCCACATTAAAAACAGAAAGGAAGAACCAAATCCTGCTAAGTTGTCACCTGATCTCCATATGCATGTCATGGCATGCACATCCACATATGCATTATGCACATGAATGAGCACACCATCAACAGCAATAATATTTAATTTAAAATGATCTTGCTTTAAATGCCTACATTAAATTTTTGGATTAAGTTACATCGCTATGATTTTTAAAGTATCTACAAGATACTGTCATCAAGAAAGTAACTTTTTTAACTTTTGTTTATTGAGAAAGAGAAAACTGTGTCCGTGTGTGTCCGTGTGTGTGTGTCCGTGTGTGTGTATGTGTATGTGTGTGTTCCCGTGTTATACCTTGTACAGAGGTCAGAGAACAACATCCAGGGATGAGTTCTCTCCCCCACGGTGTGGATCCCAGGGATTCAGCTTAGGTGACTGGTTTGGTGGTGAGCACTGTTGCCCAGTAGGCTACCCTTCCTGTCCTCACCCCACTTACCTTTTGTTTTCTGAGACAGAATCTCATAGTCTAGGCTGCCCCTGAGCTCAATAAGGAGCGCCAGCTAGTCTCACAGTCCTGATTCTGCTTCTAGCTCCCAAGAGCTGGGATTAAAGGCAGGTGCTACCATAACAACTTTTAGGAAGGGAACTTCTTAAAAAGAAAAGTGTGGATGATTTTCTGTTGAACGGGAAGGGTGTAATCCTCACCTCCGCTCTCTACACTGCCGGGCTTTGAACCTCACTCACATCTACCAAAATATAGGATAAATGCCCAGTTTCAGATGAATGTAGTGATTACTATTCCATTCCCGTGAAAACTGCTTGTTTTGGGTTAGAAAGTATCTTTTTATTTTAAATATTTTTTATTTTATGCGAATTGGTGTTTTGCCTGAATGTCTAACTGTGTAAGAGTGTCAGATCTTGGAATTACAGACAGTTATTAGCTGCCATGTGGATGCTGGGAATCGAACCCAGATCCTCCGGAAGAACAGTCAGTGCTGTTAACCACTGAGCCATCTTTCCAGCCCAGAAAGTATCTTTATATTCTCATTTTAAATATTCCCTGCAAATTGATAGATTGTTAGAGTCCTGGTCAATGAGGTAAGGGGATGGACCTCTCTTCTTCAAATCCCAAGCTCCTTGGGATTGTACTTGGTTAAGTACAATCAAAATCTATATTAGCTTTTTACCTAATCTTAGCCCTAAGACACAGCAGCAATTCACAGCAGTACTAGCAGACTATTGTGATTCAGGGTACAACAGGAATATACCACAGGACAGTACAAGTATCACCTCTAGTCTATGGTTTCATTTATCCTTTGTCAACTATAATCCAAAAGAATTAAACAGAAAACCCTAATTCATAGACTTTTATATTTAAAAAAAATTAAGACATGGTCTTGCTGTAAGACTATGCTCTTGTATGCTGTAAATATTTGCCGCTCCTATTGGCTTAATAAGATGCTGATTGGTCAGGTAACTAGACAGGAAGTAGAGGTGGGGCAACCAGACTAGGAGAATTCAGGGAAGCAGAACAGCAGAGGAGCGGACACCAGTGAAAGACAGAGGAAGCAGGATGAGAATGCTGCACTGAGCAAAAAGGTACCAAGTCACATGGCTAAACGTGTTAACATGGGTTAACTTAAAGTGTAAGAATTAGCAAGTAATAAGCCTGAGCCACAGCCCAAACAGCTTGTACATAAGCCTCTGTATGTTTATTTGGGACTGATCAGCTGCAGAGCTAGATGGATGGGACATAGAAACTTCTGACTACAGAGTCTCTTATAGCCCAGGCTGGCCTCAAGTTCATTATCAAAGTAAGGATGACCATGAACTTCTTATCTTCCTGCCTCAACCTCTCAAGTACTAAGACTACAGGTATGAGCAACCATGTCTAGTTAAAACAGGGTTGGAGATTGAGCCTAGGACGTTGTATACTCTAGGCAAGCATTCTACCAACTGAGCTACATCACCCACATATGGTACTGAATGGTACGATGAAACCATTTACTGCCCTTCCAGAATGTGAATAGTCTCTATCCAGCACATGCAGACTACATATATTATCTACCTATTAGTCTTCTGGCAACTGTCTGCATAATCAGAGCAACTGTTATGCTACCAGCATATCATTTACTTGCCCTATATTATTAGTCACTGTTAATCTCTGCTGTGCCTAACATGTCAATTAAACTGTTATTACAGGTATGTGTGCACAGGAGGAAAGTATGGTGTACAGAGGCTCAGCATTCCCCAGTGCTTCAGATCTCCACTGTAAGTCCCAGAGTGTATTGGGAGGTTGCACATGACAATGTGGGAGCCCGGAAGGTAAGGGAGGCTACCACATTAATGGGGCCTTATTAATGAGCTGAAGGGGTACCCTAAGGCCTTTCCATTTTCTAACATGTGAAAATACAGCAGCAAGCCGTCATCTTACCAGACTACAAGTACTGCACTGTGGATTAACTAGGCCTCAGAACTATAAGCGATAAATTATTAAAATTTATCCTTAAAAATTATCCAGTTCTCATTATTTTGTATAGTAACATAAATGGACTAAGATACCCATTTAAGATATCTAGAAGCAGTTAAGTGATAACATTGTTACATCTAAACCAAGCCTAAATGGCTCTATACACAAACAGATGCATGTGGTCAAGGGTTCTGACTGCCAGACAACATCCTAATGACCTTCCACTGGTTATTTAAATCAGTTGGCCCTGAACAGTTTCACATGCAAAATCAGTAAATTGAATTACACATGCTCAAGTCCTTTCCATTCTAGAATTCAAAATAAATTCGCAGACTCTTAACTGATTGACTCCACAATGAAAGAAAGCAAGCGTGTGAAGCCCTTAATGCAGGGGCTGGCATGCAGTGATTATGTCAGGAAAGCCAGCGGCTGGTATGAAAATAAGGGCAGTAAGGCTCGGATATGTTACATACTGTATACACTTGACTTTCTTTGGTGAGGCTTTTTCTAAAGAAGAAAAAAAAAAAACAGATTAAAGTCCTATTTTAATCAGTACAGTTAAATCAAAGAAGCCCAAAATGAAACGATAAATTATAAAGCCCTACATGAAAGGATATGAGCCTCTCCAAACTGACTGGCTTTGTTTTGTTTTAAATTAGACTTTCAGTGAACTCTTGGTAGTACTTGGGAACAAATCAAAATTGCTGTGAAGAATCATCGTTCAACACATTTACTGAAAACTGCTAGGTCTAAGTAGCTGCTGAGGAAGTAAAGAGCAGCGGAACTCCAGCAGGCATCCTGGGAGTGCAAACTGTCCTGGGTTCCGGATAAGGAAAAGGTTATCTGAAACCTCCAGAGCAAAAGCCCCAAACTAGTGGGTCCCAGATACGCTGTCTGGCGGCATGCTTTGTTTTGTCTTTGGCTGAATTAGACTGTCTGTGCTTAGCAATTAGGAGGCCAGAAGTGGGAAAGGGTTTCCAGGTTCTGGTGAAAATGTGCAAGGGCTAGCAGTACCATGCCTGCACCTCCTCTCAGCAACATCAAGGGCATTTATTTGCATAGCTCCCTTAACACCCCCCACCCCGTCCTTAGAAGGATCAGAAGCCTCCAGCCAGGCTTTGGAGCTGGAAGCCCCACCTTTCACATACAAACCAGGTCATTATCTTAAGGACATGGTTCATCTTTCCAACTTCAATTTCCTGCATGCAAAACTGGGATATCCGTGACTGTATCCACCTCACTGGGCTGGTGGGAGGGAGGGTAAATGTGTTACTACCTGCAAAATGCTTGGAGCTCAGTCTGACACACAGTAACTGCTTCATCAATATTAGATGCTATTACCTTCTGGGCCTGGAGGCGTGAGAGTTTCAAATTTCTGTCTCAGAACTTTAATATTCCACAATGATCTGCCAAATTATTTTATGGTGAAAGCTGTACAGATATAACTTAAGGATAACTAGAGGCGCCAGACACAAAGGGACAAATGCATTACTCCACTGTATGAGCTACCTAGACTCAGCAAATCTACACAGCCAGAAAGTAGACAGAGGTTACGGACACTGGGGGCAGGGCAATGAGGAGATACTGTTTAAAGGATACAGAATTTGTCTTTGAGCTAATGAGAAAATTCTACAGATGAATAATGGTGCTTATAGAAGCACAAATTCAAACTTAGAAAGGATTAAAAAGTAAACTTTCTTATGTCTTATCTAGTTTACTATAATTCTCTTTGCTGATCTTGTCTCTGAGACAGGTGTTCAGACATGCTTTACTACACTGGTTTTTTGTTTGCTTTTTTGTTTTTCGAGACAGGTTTTCTTAGAACTCACTCTGTAGACCAGGCTGGCCTTGAGCTTGGAGATCCACTTGCCTTTGACACTAGAGTGCTGAGATTAAAGGGTGGTGCCATCACCAACACCCCAGCTTGGTTTTCTTTTTTTCTTCCTTTTTATTTTTTATTTTTTTATTTATTTTTATTTTTTTGAGGCAGGGTCTTACTATGTAGCCTGGGCTGGCCTGGGAGTTGCTATATAGACTAGGTTGGCTTCCAACGCAGAGATCTTTCTGCCTCTGCCTCTTGAGTGCTAGGATTAAAGATTTGTGCTACTACATCTCATTTTTTTTTTTTTTTTCAAAAAAAGAGTTGCTCTAGCCTACATAACTTGATCGGCAGCAATTTGCTAAAATTAAGGTATTACCATTTCCTAAGACACTCTAGTGCACCATAAATTTATGTTCTCAAAAACCACATGCCACATATCCCATAATAAGTTTGGAGGGGAAGAGTATTAAGTACTTTAACAGCTGCATTTCGTAACAAAAGCCTTTCTTTTGGATCTGGGGTTGTCACAGGAAGGAGACTGTAGCAAACACAGTTCAAGGTAAGAACAACTTCCAGTGTCTTCCAGCAGCAGGACTGTCTGCTCCTTCACTATTGGATCCCTGCTCTCTATTTTCTCTCAACAAATACCCAACATGGAAGGCTTCCAGCCAGGTACCATGTAACTGGCTGCTCTGAACTATGGCATTCTGCGCAAACCAGACTTATCTGGACCAGTTCAAGCCTGTTCTATGATAATATTTAAAAGGCACATACACAGTAAAAGGTAGTTATAAACAAAAGTAAGGAAAGTCCCAAATCACCCTAATTGGTGTACCAGCATCACAAGATGTCTTAGTTAGGGTTTCTACTGCTTTAGTGACACACCACGACCAAAAACCAAGCCGGAAAGCAAAGGGTTTATTTGGCCTATGTTTCAGGATTGCTGTTCATCACTGAAGGAAGTCAGGACAGGAACTCAACAGGGCAGGATCCTGAAAGCTTCTGCAAAAGCCATGGAGGAAAGCTGCTTACTAGCTTGCTTCCCCTGGCTTGCTCTGCCCATCTTCTTATAGAACCCAGGACCAACAGCCCAGGATAGCACCACCCACCAGGGGCTAGGCCCTCCCCCATTGATCATTACTGAGAAATTGGCTTCCAGCTGGATCTCATGAAGGCATTTCCTTAACTGAGGCTCCTTCCTCTCTGATTGTGTCAAGTTGACTCACAGGGGCACACTACCATGCCTAGATGGTCAAGATCTTTGCATTTCTATATGCTACCATTTTCTAGAGTGTCTATCTTAAGAAAAAAAAAAAAAAAAGAAATGGGGGGAAAGTAAATTTAAAATTACTTTGAAAAGTAGAATGTATTAGTATACATAAACCAGCTATAACCTGTATACATGGTGTATGTCCACAATTTTCCTGGATCCACCACAAATCTTTTTTCTTATGTAGAGTAGGCTGGTCTTGAATGGATAGAGACCACATGCCTCTGCCTCCCAAATGCTGGGATTAAAGTTATGTGCCACCAAACAAGGCTCAAAACATTCATTTGTTTTTGTTGTTTTTTGGGGGGGTTTTTTGGGTTTTTTTTTGTTTTTTGTTTGTTGTTTTTGTTTTTTGAGTTCCGTTTCTCTGGCTGTACTGGAACTCTGCAGACAGGCTTGCCTTGAACTCAGAGATCTGCCTGCTTCTGCCTCCCAAATGCTGGCATTAAAGGGGTGCATCACTATGCTCAATGTGAAAGAGAATCATTGCCTGCGGTTTTATAATCTTGCATCAGGTTAACTCCAAGGAAAAATTTCTCTGTCCACAGGAATTTCTTAAATAAATTAGTGCCTTTAGAGGCATAAACAATTCTATTTAAATACTAGTAAAATTCAAATGATATGGCACATCATTTATCTCCTAAATTTAGCACAGTGAGTGCTTATCCAGCTTGGAGACGCCCCCTGGCACCTTTATTCCATAGCTGCCTGGCTTGAAGTCACCAAGATCCTAGCTGGCTGTATATGCTATAGAAGAAAATCTGAACAGTAAACATTTTTTCACTGTGAAGACACAAAGTAAATAAATACCATTTAAAAGTTACAAACAGGCTAAAAGTAAAACAATCACAAAGTATCCAATGTACCCTCGAAAACCAATGTGGGAATAAAACAAACTTTTTTATACTCTTCAGAGCAAACAGGGAACAAATGTTTAAAACTGGTTGAAATACATCCTTCTGCAATATGACTGCCTCCTAAGGCATCCATTTCCAAATCAGCAGGAAGAAAATAAAGAACAGGGAGATATATATGAAAAACCTGGCCTTCTTGCCAAATGTTTTCTAAACTATGGGGAGAAGCACTGAACAGACAGAGAGCCCAGATCCCTGCATTAGGGTCAATAGGTCCTTCCCACTATGAATGCTGAAGTTCTAAGAGACAAGACCTTATTAAGAAGGAGAAAATTGATATAGAGGTGGCTAAGGAGGTCATTAGAGTGACTGGTATCTTCATAGAAGTGAGAATTTGGATGCAGGTACAGACACAGGGAGGAAGCAAAGTGGACACCTAGAAACCAGGGAGGCTCGGAACAGATCATTCTTTTTCTAGGTCCCTCTTTTTTTTTTTTTTTTTTTTTTTTTTTTTTTTTTTTTTTTTTTTTTTTTTTTTT